>JAIPRL010000498.1:71745-134437 GCA_025469235.1 Pemphigus obesinymphae
TCCATTTCATTTATTACTTGGTGTCTGGTGACTCTATTTTAATTAAATATTTAATTAATAATATTCACTACAATAATAAATCATATCTTTATGTTATCACTTATTTATTATTTACTATTTACAAATATTATGCATAAATCAGTTGTGCGTGTGACCGCTAGATGATTAGTGCCAGTGACAAGTACTAATGACAAGTACTACGCATCGTGTAAACCAGGCATAATGTGTACAAATGAAAAACATGTGTAGGGTAGAGTGTATTGTGTTTTGAAACGCTTGTACTTTGGACTAATGTTAATATTTTATTAGGTAAAAACAAAATGTCATTGAAGAATTTTACGTCATTAGTCTTAGTAATGTAAATGATCTATAAATTGATACCACAGAATAGATAGAATACGCGCTCGAATTTATTTGTTAAGAAACAAACCATTTTTCTTAACATAAAAAAAAAAAAAAAAAACAATATTTGAATCTTAAAACATTTTTGTATTCACATTGTAAAATAAGTGGTATTATATACATTTGTGATATCATAGAATATATTTTTAAAAAGAAAGAAGCCAAAGAGCATAAATAGTAGTTCAAGGTCATCGGACTAATCTCATCGAAAATATAATTTATTATAAAATAATAATAAACCAAACCAACAGCAAAAAACAGTCATAATTCTTTATTTTATTTTTTTTTTTGGTTATGAGGGTAGGGGCTTAAACCCGGTGGACTCCCATAAATAGGTCACTGCAGAAAACCAGAAGGATCCAAGTCCAATATTTACAAAAATGAGGTCTTTCTACCAATTTCCAAAGAACAATTTTTTCTTTATTTTTCGTTTAAAAAAAAAAAAAAATTCGTTCAATTATTATTTTTAGGTAAACATGATAAATAGTAAACCACTATGTTATTAAATATAAAAGTTTTCATTAAATATCATCTATATTAAATTAAAAATAATAATTAAAATTATATGTTCATAGTCCTCTTTATAGAAATAAATATCACTTTAACTAATAAAGTCTTAAACTAAGAAATATAATACAATTAACAAAAGTATGCTATTTTTCAGGAGAGAGAGCAAGTTTTAATATTGAATGGAAATTAATTATACAATTAAATAAATTGTTTTAATGACATAATTTTCGTTTTTTGTCTCATTTGAAAAGTAAAAAAATTGAACGAAGACTCTTCTGCTTCTAAGGTAGGTACTTTTTATCTTTACTTTCTAACGTAATTACTTTTGGAACTATATAAAAAAGCGATATAATAATAATTAAACACGACTATCATAAAAATGTTATAGTAGGTAGAGTTCGTAAAGTTTTGGGGTTTATAAAGGCAAACACTATAACATTTATCTCCAATTACTGCTTTCGTACTCATTAGTTCTTTACTATTTCTTCACTCCATATTTGAATATGGTATGATAAGTTGGTATCCTTATTTGCCCAAGACCCAATGTTTAACAAAATCGATTTTTTATTGTACAGAGTTTAACATTTCTAATGCCAATTGCAATTTGCAGTACTTTTTAAGTATTTTTACTTGACGACTTAACGCTGATTTTTCTTTTGTTTTATCACTCATTAAAGATTCTCTGTCTGTACCTGATCTTCTTTCTATAACTACTTTCCTTTTCTTAAATAGTAATCATTAGAGCCCGGATTTATATATAAAACAATTGTATAGTATACAAAAAAAAAAAAAAAAAAAAATGTAAAATATATAAAAAAATTAACGCAAAATGTGTTGAATGCAATCTTCCAGAAATATGCAATTTTTATCAATTCCACGGACATATAACAAAATATTAAAAATAAATTCAACCTTAAACTTTTTATACTTTATTTTCTTCCACAATACGTATATTATACATATATTTTTAAACACGTAATTCCAAATATATTTTTAAAAGTTTGTATAAAATTATTGCAAAAAGGGTATCGAACTATAAATTTCGTATGTAAATTTTATCAACCTATTCTATTAAATATTTATAAACATATTCATATTATCCAGAAATATACAGTTTTTAGGCATTTTGATGTAAATATTCAAAAATTTGCAAAACGAAAATTCACTCTCGAAATCTATAATTTATGAAACGTTGTCGTTTCCAATTAGAATTATTTTAAGTCGAGTACATATACAAAAATATGAATTTGCATAAAAATCTGGGCCCTAGTAATATATAGATATAGATAATATATAATATATAGATAGTCGTGTATCTATTATTCCACGTTCCCAATTTTTTTTTCTCTTATGGAAATAATTATTTACTGCACAAGACTTGTGAATAATTCCAAATTTTCGTTTTATTTTTGTACTAATATTTTAAATTTTTATAAGGCCTGACCTATCAATATCATAGTTTTATAATTTATGTTATTTTGTGAAAATATATTATAACTTATATACTTTCTCTTATAAATTTTCAGTTTAGTTATGAATAATAAATATATATAAATAAAAATATTAGATTATGTGTGTTTTTCCCAATGTATGTTGGCGATTTTCGATAATTACAGAAATATGGATAAAATGCATCTACTCTCCGGGTTTTTTTTTCTGGGGATATTTTTTCCTGATATATATATATATACAATGATTATAAATAAGGTTTGTTATGTAAATATAAAAGAAAACCCATCGTATTCAACTTTTTTTATTTTCGATATCTACCGTCAATCGTTTTTCATAAGTCTAATTTTAGATACCTTTCGTAAGTCCTACCCAATATAATATAAGTTTATTAAAACTAATATAGACTATAGTCACGATCTATAGTTGTTTTAATTCACTACCTATACCTTTTAGTCATTTGTTTATAATTCTCAATTCATAATTCTATTTCAAATTTCCAATTCCGCAAAACATTATAATATTTATTTATTCAAGTCCTTAGTAAATATTCCAAGTATTTACTTAAGTCGTATAACATATTATTAACTTATGTATAGTAATTTATGATAAATGGTACACGTTACTCTTATATACAACAAAATAAAAAATACATGTTACGATCGTATAATAGCAGAAACAAATAAAGATAGCTAATGAGTTAAATGATTATGATAAAATATAAGAAAAAAAAAAATGTATTATATATTATTTATTTATATTGGTGTTAAAAATAGTCTTATAAAAATATGTATATAATAATGTAATGTAATTAATGTAATTAATAATGTATATAAATATATTAATATGTACCTATTTATAATTTTTATTTCTTCGTGTTTAAAAAAAATAGCATGTAAGTATATCAAAGTAACATGATTTTCTAAAAAGGAGGATTTACAAAAAAATATTTATTAATTTATTAAAATTAAAATTTAAAATTTAGGTTTTTTTTTATAAAAATAAGAAACAAAATGTTTGTTTGTGACAAAATATTACGCAATTCTATTCCGGAAGAGCTGCTGATTATATGTATATAGTATACCCAAATCGTTTTATACAGAGTAGTACAAAATTTTACTTTGGAAAATGAAAATAGAAACCTTTTACTCGAACTTTTATTTTGTTTCTAAAATCGAGTTGTTTTCTGTGTTTAACATCACACGCAGATCGGATCTATATATAGGTACTACAAATTCCGTGAAATGCAATTTGCTCTAAACTTTTTTACCTTGGATGAATATATATATATTACAAAACTCGTATTGTTTATAATAAATACTATTTATTTAGACAAGACAGGTATTGTTGAATTTTGAAAATGATTATTCCAAGGATTTTCGTGTTTTCGCTTTGATTTTGGTCATGTCATGCGACACATAATGTAGGATATGGGTGGTACACGCGAAAAGTAAATAAAAAAAGTCATAAAAATTTGTTATTATATTAATTAAATAAAAATGTTGTATGCTATACAATATATTTCATGTTACACACGACCAGAGAGTGGATTTTCAGGATTTTAACAGATTAAAACATGTTGCTAGAATGCACGAATACAATCTTAAAATATTCTGTATTCTATCAATAATAGAGTGGCCCTTAAAAATAGATGTTTAAATTTTTTTTGCGGCACCTTCCCATTTTTTTTTTACACATAAAAAAATAATAACTGCAAAATTTGAAATCAATTATTCAATTTTAAGCCGTGCCCCCGGGCCCTTGAAGTTGAGTAGTTTTGTAATTTTTTACGGAAAAATCTATATATTGTGCCATAACTTTTTTTTTTCAACCAAAATATATTAAACAATAAACATCGAGTAGAAAATTATATGAAGATTTCAAAAATGTCACTTTTTACTTTACATGATTACATTGTTTATTACTAAGATAATTATGGTTTTAAGTAAAAAATATGTAAAAGCTCAAAAAATCCGACCAAATGGTATTTTTTCGTTTTACCAGTTTTACCAGTCGGACGGTTCAAAATACAATAAAATCATATATGATGTACAAAATTATTTTAAATTAAATTTCCTAGAAAAATTTAAATTACTCAATTTTAATTTGATTACAGATTACAGACTTATAACTAAAAACATATATACATATTATGATTAAAATATAAATATTTAAGTATAATATATAGGTTTATATATTATTAAGTAGATATTTTTATATTATATATATTAATTATCTTTTAGTTAATTTTTTCCTATTACTAAATTTAAAATTTCAATATGCTTTTAAAAATAAACCCAAAAATGCCCAAAGTATGCGTAAACATCAAAATATTTTATAACCCTTGAAATACGTACTCAACTATAAATTATCAAATGTATTGGCCGTTCAATTAATTAGTGTATGTATATACTTTTTCGAATAGAAGGAACTGAATAGGAGTTTTTGGATAAAACATAGCTATATGTTATAGAAAATATATTCTATTTAGTACCTACTTTAAAAAATTCATTTTTTGAATTTTTCGGCAGTTTTCTTAATTGTAAAAGATCTTTACCGAAAATGACCAAAATTGAGGACCGAACTAAAATCTCCCGTATCTGTAAAATTTTTTATATAAAACTTTTCAGAAAATACGCATAACGAGCAATAAATCGAATAATTTTTATTTAATAAAATTCATTTTTTACGCTAAAAAAAGTTTCAATTCGGGAAATGAATAAATATGACTTTTTTTTTTTACACTTAATATTTCAATATATATTCAGAAAAATGTGAAATAGGCTGAATATTCTATAACGTCTAAATTATTATGCTACAACACGCATGACACATTTTTTTTTACAAACTTTGTGATCGATATACTCGTATAGTTCGCATTTGTTACCATCGTCGAACTTGGTGAGTAAGAATATTATCTAATTATCCGAAATCTGCTCCTATACACATGACTAAATCGGGATTAAATAATGTATAAAAACATATAGTTCTATAGTTTATAGCATATTGAAATATACTATAAAATATATTTAACAGTTTTGTTTTTATATCTATTGAAATAAACAAATACCATTTTTTCATGTTATGTAAATAGTGTTTTATTTTTATTTTTGCATTAACCACTAATTAACTTCTGCGAATTTTATTGCTATTGAAGTTTCCTAAAATGGAACGAACAAAGAATAACCTAACCTAACCTGACCCCGTGAATAAATGTATTTGGATGAACATTAATATTGTAGGTTATCTGTGTGCTTTGTACACACCATCGAGCGAAAACATGCAAACGAATAAAAATCTGTTTATATATATACATTATACAGGTACGGCTAAAGTGTTCACACCAAGTATATATAGAGAATTTTTTAGGTGAAGTTTCGTTAATTGAAAAACTGACAAGCATTGTACTTTTCCGGTTTTCACCAGGTTTGTTCTCTTGTCTGTATGTTATACATAGCGTATAAACAATCTTTTTCGACCGTTTTAGAACTAAACCGCCGCCGAGCTAAGTGCACGTTTTACACGGAAGCGTTGGCGGGTACCACGCGGAAAATAATAATACCAAAGAACTTTTAACATTTAATTTGTGTATGCTTATCAGTACAATATCCATCGCCTGTTTCGCGAAAAACACCAGCACTCGAAACACGCGATGCATGTTTACATTTCACGATAGGTTATACCGAATGCCGAGTGACCGTGAGTGCAGTGTACTTACGAAACGCAAATGATGTACTAACAAACTCGTACCTATAGTTGATTTATTCAAATGTAATTTACTCTGTTACCCGTGTGTTATGTAATTATAGTAATGATCGAAGAAATTTGTATTCGAATGCCGTTAGTGAATTGGTAATATTACGTTTTACGTCCGGTTTTACATTACTATTTGTACTCGCCGTAGTCGTATTACACGTACGAACGACATAAGTTTAAGTAGGTACGCACGGACCTTCAACATTCAAAGACATATAATTTGGTTATTTTCCGTGAAAACGAAGTATAAACATTTTTAAAAATATCTGTCCGTATATGTTGTTATGCACCCGTACATCTGAATTTACAATGGCAGTGGCGAGTAAATATATCTACGGTATTTATACCGGACATTGTGGCCATCGTTGATTCTTATAGGCATTGCTAATGTAGAATTTACGTTATACTTTATTTTACATTGTTTTTTTTTTCAGTTTTTCAAACTCTCAATTTCAAAAATCAAAAATCACTTGTTGACGTAATTTATCTCCAAAAGCTCTAATCTATATGACTAGAAAAATCATTATTGTTTTATGAAGTCGTAATAACATGATTATATAGGAAATGACGATAACTTCCATTAATTATTATAATCTAATTCATCGTATCATATATTATAATTGTATACTTCTAAAAATATATTATTTACGATTGTACAGGGTTTGAAAAAAAAATAAATCCTGTTTTTATAAATTTTTCAACCATTAACAGACCAATAGAATATAATGTGTTTATGATTTCGTCTTTTTGATAAAATTAACTGGAATTTACATTAATATAGAGAATAATTTTTCTATTGATACCTGTCTTACATATTTAACAAATATATATTAATATTAAATATTCCTGTGTACAAAAGTAAAATTAATTGATACAATTCCAACAGCTAGACTAGAAATGCATAACAATAAACCATTTGATTAACTATCATTATACAATTAAATTCAAAGAAATAGTATCTATACAAAAAATATATTTGCATAATTCTATTTGACTGTCATTATTTTACATTAATTACAGTAGTGAAATATGTTATGTTGAGTAATTAAAAGTAAAAATTAATTAATTATGGTGTTCATAAATTTAAAACTACTTTCCAAGATCAAATACATGACATTATTTAAGACGATACTGTCAAAGGTAGTTTGCGTTTAAACTTTTATTCGTTAAATTCCATATGAATAATGCACGAATAACTTTTTAATAAGACGCATTAAAATAGTTAAGTGAAAAATATACTGAGAACGCATTATACGATTGGTGAAATTATCGTGTAATATAATATAATTTTTAATTCTCTGATAAATTAATAGTGAGTGACAAAATCATAATAAAAAATGTCACTCTCAATAAATAATTACAATACGTTCCATAGCGTTATTCATCCTAGGCCCACACATTGAAATTTTCATCTCAAATTTGTCTCGTATTTTTGTAACAATAAATCTGAAGTTTTTTATTTATTTGGGGTTTCTAAAAATTCTTTTTTTATTTTGGTCAAAAATAATTATATTTTAAGAGAAATATCGAAATTGAAAATAGCACGAAAGCCAACGTTTCGTGAAATGTTTACTCGTCAATGAATTTATCTAGGACATATTTAATCTGTCATGTGATACCGCAGTAGGATAGGAAAATAACTATACGTAAAAGAGTGTCCGATGTATAATAGAGAATATTGATAGAGACCCAAGTCTACATGAAAAATAAACTGGGTCACGCAAGTGACTATAATGTATTGACTCGGGACATAATATTTCGTGTTATTTGAAGTCATAGAAGGCTAGAAAGGAAATTTTACTTAACAATATTTTATAAAATACACTGAAGGGTTGTGATGACGTAGAAAATCATTAAATTGTTATCGATGTCGATCGAAGTTCATTAGAATAATTCAGTGTTGATCATGTTCCCCATTGTTTGTAAATAGTTTTTATACTCGTATTTTTTCCCCCAATTTTTATTCGAAATGCACCGTGAATAATTAAAAATATTAACTTGTTTTTTATTTTTATTGAAAATAATCACATTAATTCAATCAGCATCTTGCAGGTACCATGAAATCTATCCAAAATTTCAATATGATAAATTTAAATTATTTCTAAGTGAATTTAACAATGTTTCAAATATAACATTATTCAAAGTACAAAGATATATATTTTTTGTTTGAGCACCTCTATACTTAGCAGATTATAGTACGTTATAATATGAAGTTTTCCGTTCGTGTCAAAAATTAAAAAAATCATGATTTATGATTAAGGCATATCGTTAATGATATTTTTTATGCAATACGACTTGTACACCATTTTTATTCGTTCAATATTTCTAGAGTGCAAAATATCTCGTTGAAAATGACAAATTGGATTTGTTATACCAGTTGACCAATTGTTATATTGATAAATCTATTATATAATATGCTGACTCCGAATAGACGGTTTTTCGTCAAAGAGAAAACTTTACGCTATTTATTTAATTCCGTTGACTGTTTTCCGTACGGGTGGCCACGTGGGTATTTTCTTTTTCGTTTTTATCGCCGACATGCTTTGGATTTACGATTTTTCCGTTTTCCGTTCTTCCGTATTTCGACTTTTCCGAAGATACGAAGGCTAAGTACACACCGTATAAGTTCTATGTTCATCCTATAGATCGCATGAAAGAAAACCGTTCCATCGTTCGTTTCCTATAATTTCAGCGTTTTTTGCACCGTCGTCTTATCACCCCGAAATCCCAAATTCGAAATTTGCGACCTTTTGCCGACGTTTTTCAATGACGTGGAGGTCGGAATTGAATTTTTTGGACGTTCCCAATATGTGTAGGTATCTATATTATGAGTACCGTCCGTTACCTGAATCGTTTAAATTAGAGAAATTTCGATCGTCTTATCATCTTGATTAGATAGCTTAGTGGTATGGGGCGTCGATTGTCAAACTGACCTTTCGATACAGGTCTACCGGTTCGAATTTCATTATGCCGATTAAACTTTTTTTTTTCCTTTTTTTCTCGATCTCAGAGTTCGCGAAGATAACGAGTGTTTAAAGTTTATCCGATATATGCGATATGTGAACAAAATGTTTTCTTATCGTTGCAACTTTTATTATTAAGAATTTTTCATTATATTTATTATATTTTTTACGGTTCGTTTGAACTACGAATAATATTGTACTGAGTACCTGTTATAATACCCTGTGGCAAGTTCGTATTTTTTTCGGGACATCTGTAAATTTCCATCCCCAGTGGGGACAATAGTTTTATAAAATACCGAGAATGGTAAGTCTAACTCATTCACATATTAGGTACCTTTACTATATTTTTTTATATCTCATAGTAATGAATTTTAAATCGTCGGACTTTCTTAGTATTTTTCACAATATATTAATTATATTTATCTTAACATATTCAGGTGAATTTTTATCCAGAAGGACTTTCAAATATTTCAACAAATATAAAAACTCGAGGCGATAAGTTCGACCGAATTCACATATGTGGACTAGGTACCTACTATATTATATTAATGTGGTATTTTTTAAATTTTTTATTAAATATAATTTATGCATGTTTCTTATAAAAATCTGAGAATAGTAAGTTCGATACATTTTTGAATTACTTATCTACTTTGACAACTTATACAAGAAACACTTTATGTGTGAATAATTATTTTCTAGAAAGCGAACGCCAAATTCGGCCACAGGGGAAATATTTTTAAAATAAATTAATTAACATTATTATTTCTTAAAATACTTCGGTCACCGACTATTCTGATAAATTACATAATATGAGGTGTACGAATTACACTAAAAAGTAATTCCACTTATGTGGTGTTTCGCTCAAAAATATACACTTACAAGGTGTCATGCCCAAATGGGGTTACAAATTGAATGTTTTGCACTCAAAAGATGTTGACCAGTAGTTTCGCTTAAAAGGAGTTACATTTACAAGGAGTTGCACCCGGTAGGTGTTGAACTTAAGCTAGTTATTATATATTATAAATTATTTTATCGACAATATATTATTATCAAAGCAGTATAAATATATTGATAATATTATTTTATCAATTGACAGTAAATTATCAACATTTAGTTGATATTTAATTATTATACCTGTATAATAAAAAAAGTTTATAATTTCCACATATATTTTGTGAAAACAACAATTATTATATTATCCCCCCCTCCCCAAATAAAGTCAATTGTACATAATATGTATACAAATATTAAATTAATTTTATATTAAACCCTTTAATTTCTATGACAATATATATATATATATCAAAAATTACTAATACATAATAATTATTAATTGAACAAAACATTTTTCGGCTGTCAATAATGTTAGTAATTTTGTCGATGAATTGATATTTTTCTCGATATTTCCAAGGTTTTTTTGTTCAGTTTGAATTGATTTATTATTAAAAATAATAATATATATATAATAAACCTCTTTGGGGTACTATTGAGAATGATTCCAGCGTATATTGGAATACAATGAACGTGATTTACAAGTCGGATTGTTGACGAGGATAGATTTTGAACTTCTGTGCCCTTGCGGTATTCCTGCGATGTCAATTCGTTACAGGGTCGTGTAGGAGGGTATAATAATGGTTGACGTAGAATATATTTCGGAATTTTAGGTTTAAAATATACATTTCAAATGTTTGAATATGTTCGTTGATTAACAAGCTGGCCAACAGCGGTCGAAATATTATCATTGTGCACATGACACGTGCGACCCGTTATAATAATATTAATATGTAATATGTATATATGAATTAATAATAAACACACTGATGGCGTATTTCCATTAAAAGTTATAGACCGAAAAATTAACAAGGAATTTTATAGTTTCAAAGAGGCTTATATTTACTACTACTACTATTACTACTACTAATGATAATAATAATAAAAATGTTAATAATTTATTCATACCGATAAAATGGGATTACGTATGAATATACATATGAAAATATAAATATATGCATATATATATATATAGATGAATTATTCAAAATGAAAGGTATACAAATTAGTGAGCTCATATGAACAATATAATATTATTTGATACGAAGTTAATGGAATTCCAACTTAATAAGATTACAGCATTATGCCGAATTAAATATTGGTGGTAAATAGTTGTAATGTAAACGACCTGAGATGAAATTTAGATGAGGAAAGGATCGATAATAATTAGCCATCATTTTGAGATATTCTACAGAACGGGTGTGTTGCGTTCTGGATTCGAAAGAGTCAAGATAATATGTTAAAATAGGATGGATATTAGTGAAAAAAGATAATTTAATCATTTTTAAATAAAATATAATATATCAGTTGCTTTTAGACTGGTTGATTAAATTGTTACATTCAAATTCAATTATTATATTACTCGTATGTTCTATTGAAACATAATTTTATTACGTGTATGTGCAATTCAATAATGATATATTATATTGGCGTGTATGGCATAATAATGCCATACACGAGTACGTCATCGTGAATTTCTTTTTTGTAATCTAGTTTATATTTTGTAACAATTTTAGTTAATTTAAAAAATGTTTTTCAAATAAATTGTATACATTTACCTAATACACAATTTAGATTTTCATGGTTTAATTTTGTTACGTACCGATATGTATCAAAACGCATCAGGAAAATTATTGTGGTGCTTGTTATCATTTTGGTACATAACGTTGTCTAACAAAAATCCAACCCTAAATATCTAGTAAAACCTATGTAAAAACAATTTTTTAATTAATATTATCGAGTAAACGTTAATGATATTTTTCATAAGTGTTCTTATATAAATAAGATTCTCTATAAAACACTCGGAGTGTTCATTATTTTCTTATTAAGAATTTATTTATATATTGTTAATTTCCTAATTAAGAATCAGTCACATAGATGCAATTTTTTTAGGTTAAATAACAGTTTGTTTTTTATTTAATGTTTATTTTATTGTTTTACCGTTGTGATATCGTTTTAAAGTTTTATTATATATACGATCGAATATACCTTGTCATTTTATTTTTAGAATTTCGTTATTTTCATTTAAAAACATATATTATTAATTGGAGATGTTAATTAAAATTTGAATTTAAAACCATTCAATGATTTGGTGTAAGAAAATAAAATATTTTGTAAACCGTTACCAGTTCCAAGATATGTTTTGGAATATATCGATTTATGATTTAGTTCGTTTATGATCGAAATATTATATTATTTGAAAATAATATTTAAATTGGAATACATTGTCTAAAATTAATTGGCATTTCGAGGGAAACGACGAAAGGAGTTTAACGTTGTTTTTATTATATCTTAAAACTGTAATATTATCTTCAAAAAAATTACTAATCGATGAATATGGAATAATAAATGTTTGTAATTTAAATACGTTAAGTTTATTTTTGTAATTTCAGGTCATTTTAAACTATTTTCCACTTATGGAAAAAAATCATGAATTAATTTTTTTAAATTATTATATATTATATTTATATATAATATATAGGTATAATTGGTAAACAACACACATTGTCACAACTACTGGATGTTAAAAATTTCAATTTTATTACATATTTTACTCTTTATCAATGTCCATCGTGCTGTTAATTTTAATAACAAGTTTAGTTGTATTGGTGATTTAATTGATTAGCTGTTTATATTATTTTTTGAGTAAGTATTCGAATTAAAATGGTATGTTTATGTTATTACGTCATTAATTAATTTTCAAGGGATTTGTTCGTGTTTTTAGGACATTGAAATCTATATTATCTATATTATATATATATTTATATATATATTTTTGTTATATTTTCTTTTTAGTTAATTTTAATGTGTGTGATTCTGTGTAGCCCGTGTTTATTGGTAAAGTATTATTGGCACTTTTTAAATAGGTAATTATAATGTAATAAACTAAAAAAAAATTATAGACGAAAATGACAAATTGGATTTGTTACCATTTAACAAATTTATCATTTGATACATCGATAATAATTTAATCATAATCATATAAATGTTACAATTGTTAAAATGATTTAATCAATTTGACAATAATTATTAAACAAGCAAAATAAAAAATGATATAATTTTGACAAAGATTTTGTTAAAACAATAATTGTTTTATCATCCCAACAGTTAATTTTGTATAAATAAGAAAGTTGATTTTTAAACCCATTGCATTGTATGACAATAAAAATTTAAACATTTTTTGAATTAACAATAATAAATCGAACACAATATTTATCGACTATATAGACATAGTGGCAATAATTTTGTTGATTGAAATTATATTTTTATTAGTATTACCAGGATTTTATTTTCAGTATAACATATATAATATATGTTATATATATTGTAGTAGAGGCTGTGGTTGATTCGATTTTAATATTTCATATATTAAAATCTATAACTAATGATGTTCAACGGATGGTTTTGATGTTTATTATTTTCAAATGAAAATTTCGGAGGTGACCATTTCAAAAACATTTTCTACTGGCGGGATTAAGATAGCCGACGTTTTGGATGCATTGAAGTGAACGGAAATTCTCATTTTTAGGGTACAGGAATGCGTTGATGAAATTCGGAGTCTTTATAGTCCACATAAAAGTAATATAACCGATCTAAATATTCAGATAAAACTGTTGACCTATTTTCCAAAATGTATGAAAAATGAGTTTAATTTTTCTTTTTATAATGTAGATTCTTAAATTCGTTTAAAATTGTTAGTGTTAAAAGTTATAACGTATTCAATTTAAAAAGTCATACATATTTTCTCTAAAATCGAGAACAAGATTTACATAACATTAGAATACAACTTATATTAATCATTTATAAATATCTACATATTTTTGAGAATTGCTGCTGGTTCTGATACAAATTACGACAATATCTACATATTATTATTATTAATATAACATAGTTAAGTATCATAAGGCTGAAGTAGCCCATAGAAGATAATTTTTGACCTATATACGATATTGACAATAAAATTGATTAGCTATGGATCACTTGAGGATATATGAAATTTAGGTATTCCAAGTAATTTAGAAATCTCAAATAGTTTTTTGCTATACATATTTGTAAGTATATTTGAGTGAAGTAGTTTTTTTGTATTAAGTGGAGTAGGAGTAGGAGTAGGAAATATTTATTTTAAAGAAAGAATTATTTTCATTGGCAGTATTAGTGTGTATATTTTGTAAATATAAATATAAATTATGAAAAAAAAAAAACGAACAAAATACTAGTTTATAGGTTTATTTCATTGATAGGTAATATATGTATTTCTATTTATATATACCTAATATTATATATATGTATTTTTTTTTACTGAAATATAAACAATATTATTCCTATAAAAAAAACAGCTTCAGAGTGTAGTGAGGTCTGTTATCTTATCTCTTGCAACTGTTAACAATAAACAAATACATTAAAAAAAAAAAAAAAAAAAAAAAGAAGTATTTTCGAAAAAAATAATATTTATCTACTTCACGCTGTATTTCCTTTTTATTTTATTTTTATCCTGTGTATTGTAATTTTGAAGAATTTATTGTTTATTTTTCCAATTGTAGTGATTGGTAAGTTAGAGTAATAAATATCAATTAACAAACAAATAATTATATACTCGTATTAGCGTATGTAGTTTAATTATTATTATTATTTTTTTAACTTTAAAAAGCGTTTTGGCACGTTTCATGACACACGCCTATACGTTTGCGATTGTGATTATTCTGCGCATTGCCATAAGCGTAGTTTTAAAATTCCTAAAGTTATTTTAAAACTTACGCTATTAATATACGGAACATTGACGAGTTTGTTTGTTAATTAAAATTATATTTGAGAGTTTTAAATAGTTGGTTGCGGAGAATGAGATATAGGCGTTTACATTTAATCCAAGTTATTTCGTTTATTTAAATAATATTTAATTAACAGTCCGTTATTGTTTATATAAGTTGAAATATATTACAATATTATGGTGCCAGGATTGAATTAACATTTAGAATTTTTTCTTTTTCTTTATTTATATCTTCTTCTTAATTTTAATTCGTCAGTCTGCCGACCGATGTTGCATTCATGTTACACTCGTCTCCATTCTTCTTCTTGGTATTTTACTAGAATTTAAATTTAATCATATCATATTTGATCAAATTCTTTGAAGGACTGTAAAAATAACGTTTGTTTTCGACCGACCGAATCATTGTAATTTCTTTTATTTTATAGTCACTGCCATTGAATTTTGAATGTTATATTGTTACTGTACCTATACTTGATCATTTAATGTTCTATTATTATGCTCGCCTATGTTTAGCGTTTGCTTACGACACAATTTAAAAGCTTCTACAAATATTTTTCATTTTTTGGTTATACGTCCATATATATATTCGTTTAATTAAATGCTATAGGCCATTTACAATTATATTCTTAGTATTATGATTCTTAGTGGTATATTTATTTTTCTTGATAATATACTCTACTATTTGTCATAAAATATATTTTCACTGTTCTAGTTATTTTTCTAGCTCCCGTTTCGTATTTTACGTCAACTATGATTGTCTGAGTCAACCGGCACAAATGGCTCACCTTATTATTAATTACAGTATATCGTGCAAATATCATATCGATTTTGAATTAGAATAATTGTCGTTATAATCGTTTGATTTTTGTGAGTCTTTAATGCATCCGATTTTAAACACTCGACAATCATCGTAATACCTATGCGAAGATACAGGTAATATCGACTTATAGTAGTAGAAAGAATCTAAAAAAATACATACACACACACACACACACACACACATATAAATTTTATTTTGGTATGACACAAATAGATAATTTACAATAATAATAATATTAATTGTTGAATAAAGATTCTTTTAAAAGTATTTTATATGCCAATTCTGTAGTACAAACGATAATACGTTCGGTCGGTTTTTCGCGTTTTCATACAGAACACGTACTTTTGTTGTTATAATAATGCTCGTCCATTGTCCGAGATCGTGAGTCGTATATGTGACCGAAATGATTATTTTATACCATTCGGCAGACCGGCTTCACGCGTTCTGGTGTCTAAATCCAAGACCTAACTGATATAGAACGAAAAATTTTTTTTTTTCGTTTCTATATAATATAATAGTTTATATGCATGCCTCAACGGGCATTCTGACGAAGATATCGAAAATAATTCGTTTCATCGAAATGTAAATTATTTAATATTATTATATGAATGCACAATTCGTAAATTATGTAAATCTATCGATACTTATTCCGAACTTATTCGTAGGCTTTGGTGAAATTTTTTCACACGGAATGTAATAAATACGATTTATACACAACGCCCTATTCTTGTAAAAACGAAAAAAAAAATTCTTAATAAAATATAAATTTAAAAACAAAAAATGTATTCGCTACCAGTGCGTAATAATATCATATGGAGACTATATATCTAGAATATATATCATATACCTAACTACCTTAATCTTGAATTCAGATAATATAATATCAATATGTATTGTGTTAAAATATTAATTATTAATTTATTATTATTATATTATTAATTAACTCTCTTATAGTATAATATGCATTGTAATATTGTTGGTTTAATATAGGGTAATGATTATGAACCAAATTAAAGTCGGTGTACAACACTATTTTATTGTGAAATTCACAGCATAAGTAAATAGACATGTCAGCTATAATTCTATTTTCGCTATCACTACGCATATTCCCCACACATAGAATAAACGATAACAATATCATGGATGAAAGAGTCTTGATATCTTATTGTTAATATATGTACAAAGGTAAAACACGTCTTGAATTAACAAAATGATAATGCAAGTGTTTTATTAATAGATATTTTAATTCATAACAATATTACAATAATTTTAAATTAAGCAGGAAATAATTTTTCCATAAATTTTGTCTTTTATTCCATGTCTGGGGAACATTTTCTGCGCTGTGTTATCTAACTGATATGCTTATTTACTTACGCTATGGTGAAATTCCCGTATACGAGTATATTTATAACCTACCGAATTTAGATTCATGATTTTTGAAATTAATTTGTTTTACATCCATTGTTACACGTATACATGACAATGACAATCATATTATAAAATACCGTTGTGTTGAAGTTTTTATTTCCGAAAAACTGTATTTGTAAGTACATACATAATATATGTTTACAAACATTTTCTTTGATAATGAATTAATTTCGCCCAATCGGAAATACTGCAAGTATATCGATTGGTATAAATTTGATCCGCTTTGTATCTTTATAGGGTTACAATAACTACATTTTTTTATCTTCATATTTTAATAAATCATTAATTATACATTTATGATTGTGTTTTTAAGTATCATATATTCATATATATATATAGGAATATATGGCGTGAATACTACAAAGTTAAACAACTGGCAACTGTATTTACAATGCACTTTGATATTGGTCCTTTGGTCTGAAAATCCTTTAATTCCGTGCGATATGTATTTTAAGCTTAAAACTAAAATACTCGTGTTTATTTTCTAAAGTTCAAGGTGATAAAACTTAATACGAACTATGTTAAATATATTCGGTTGGACGACCTGTTTTAGTGCTGATCGTTTTAAATTTTAGCCCTGACTCACCTCACTATATTTAATTATGATACTAAACATATTATAGAGTGGTGGACGTGAAGAATTATTTAGTAAATTTTATTGTAGACGTTTTTGTCATAAAACAGAAAATTGTTGGATAAGGAATATATATATAAATAAAAAAATCGATTTAATATGATATTAATTTGTGGCTAAAGTTATTGGATAAATTATATCGATTAAGTTAATAAATTCAAATAAAACCAGGATTGTTATGTTTGAAAAAACGGTAAAAAACAAATTGATCTTGTTTTGAATATAGATAAAAATATAGTTTGTTTAAAACAATGTTTTCAATCAATATAGAATTGAAAAATCCATACCTTAAACATTAAATATTAAAATTTATAAAAAATAATTGGTTTTCTTAATTAATAAGTATATAAAGTTATCTATACTACTATAATAGTACTATCTGGTATCTTCAGAATTAAATTTAAATTTATATTATTTTGTATATATTTATCTAAAGATTTTTGGCAAATTAAGAACACAGTAAATATATAATATTTATATCTGATAAATACGTCAAAATATTAATTCGACAAGAATATTTCATACAACAAGATTATAATAAGTGTTGTAATATATTATTAGGACATGAATTATGTATTATTTTTAGTTGATAAATCGACATCAAGTTTGAATGTCATTATTCCTTAGTTTTATAATTAGATTATCAAGTAAATTCAGTAATAATACTACATTAGTTCATTGTTTTTCTTTTTATTAATAAAGTTCTAACCTATATAATTTATACCATAGTAAATACATTTAATGCCTCCATTAAAAATATTTGTTTAAAAAACATTTTTATGAAATAAAAATATAATATATTTTAAATACTTTCAAGTAGTTTTGTTATTTTTGAACGGTTTTTTATTCAACTCAGGATGAATGATATATTTATTACGTACAATGAAATAGGTGGTTCTATCAACATTTTATTTCCAGTTTAACCAAAGTGTGAGACGTAAATAGCTGATTTGAGTGTTATCAGCAGGTAAAGGGGACGGAACACACGGAGAAATGAGGGATTATATGCTTTTAAAACAGATATTTTTATAATCTATTATTTTGGTTATCAGTGATCATTGCTTTGCTGATCGATACCTATTAGATAGTAGATACTAGAAATCCATTCTAGACTTATTTTAAAACATAATATTACACAAATGTTCTATATTATCACTAAAATTTACAACAATCCTCTATAATAGTTCCAAATATTGGAATGGTTTTAAAAAGGAGCATAACTTATATTACTGTTATTTTTTTTTAAAATTTAAACCGTGTAAGCCGTACACACATTGAAATATTATATAGGCCACGGTTATAAAATGTATACGGTCGAATTGTTTTCGAAGTTTTTATGTATTTGTTGTTGTATGAATTTTGATCCTTTACCACGAGAAAATCTTGTATACGCTATTGATTTCCCGGAGTGTATAACAATAATATAATGTACCAATTCAATGTATTGAATACCTTTACTATTATTACCGATAAACAACTACGCGTAAATACGCACGTGCAGACGTGAAACGTTTTTCTGTGGGTGCACTGATTATGAAGTTCGAATAAATAGAACATCATGATAACAATACGAAATGGTTAAGTCGGCATAAAAAAAAAAAAAAGAAAGTAATATTGCCCTCGTGTAAAGATCTCGGTTGTGAAACGATCACGCGCGTAATGGAATCGTAATTTGTGTTTTTAATAATATTTATTTTCGCGATATACATTTTATACGTAAATAGGTTATGTTCTATTTGGATTCGCGGTAATCATTGAACCTGCTCTAACTTTATCGTCCTGAGGTCAATTCACGGAATAATGTTGTAATAGGTTCCTTTTAAGTACAAATTTATGTAACGTGACGGGAGTAGAGTGTCAGCGGTGTACTTATCTATAGAAAACTGTTCAATATTTTATTGTATTATAATATAAATTATACAGAATAAAGTTTTTTTTTTTTGTCTGTAGAATATTTTTGTCTTTGAAACTACTGTCAACACTACTATTTTCATCGAACCTTCTTTTATAGCTTGTAATTTTTCTGAAAAACAATATTGAATAAAATGTTATTAGGAGTAAAAATACTGTGCTAAATGAAAAACAACTTTATAATTAGTGTCATTTTAATAATAACTGTATTTATAACTGCACAAAATGTTTCCTTTTATTAAGACAATTCAATATAGATTAGGTATATTATTTATCAATATTCATCTATTTATTACCATTTCTCTTCTACTACATATTCAACATTTATTTTTTCCTATTCGCTTTATCTTCCAACTATTTTGAGTAGTCCACCCTAGTCCTCAACTTTCTATAATTTCTTCACTTACAACAGTCAACTTCGTATATAACTCTCGTATATACTCTCTATAAATCCAACTACTTCTTTTTTCCTCATTTCCTTTACCAATCTTCCTGCATAATACAAATAATTAAAAATCCATTATGTTCTAATGAATACAACAAAAATCTAAAATAACATATTTCAATAATTATTAATCGAGTAATAAATACAAACTTAAAATATGATGGTATGAATTTTACATGAAATTTTTTTTAAATTTTGAGTAAATGAAAAATATTGTTAGACAGGTTTTTATAGAACTTTGTTATTCTAAACTGAAATTATATTAATTAAATTGTATATTTAGTTCTTGATAAAATATTATTTTTTTTTTAGAAATATTAATTTTAAAAATATGTTAGTTATATTTAATTCAAATTTTCATTATTTTAAAAAATAAAATATTATGTTGAGAATGAAAAAGTTTCACGTATAAAATTTTTCATTGTGAATAAAAAAATATGTAATTAGTTAGAACATCATTTTATTTTCGAATATTGTCCAGAATAAAATAGTTGTACTAAAGTATCTTTTTTTTTACCGATCTCGAGTATTAAATGTGTTAGACATTTTTCATATTATGCAGGATCTTGATAATGGTCGGATTAATGAAACCCCCAATTTACAAAAAAATCGTTTTATGTACACAGTGATTAAAAAAATTGCTTATTACCTTGTATTTCTCATTTTGCCTCTATCCACTTAACAACCTCAGAATTTTTATCTCTGCTACATATATCCATTTTTCTTATCTATCATTTTTTTCTTATCTAGGATAAAACATACAGTTATTGGCATTTAAAAAAAATGATTTACTAATGCAAACATTAGTCTACGATTCTAATCAATGAAAATAATATTTGATTTCACTGATAGATTTAAATACTTGTTTTATATTAATATCGTCAATATAAATGAGTTGATAATTTGATACAATTAAATTATTTTAGGTTTTTGACAAACTTATTCAAAAACATAGTTATCGTTGCCTACTATATTTTACTACTAGGTAATATAATTACTATTATACTACTATTTATTTTTAACTCTTTAGATAAAACCAAACTGGACGAATTAAGGAATCATCGTATCAATAGATTTAGGATTACAAACAATTTAACATTATAATTATTAGTTTTATGTTAATTTAAATTTTTTTTTGAGACATACTTATTACATATATTGTATATACCTATAACATAATGATTTAAAATTAAATTAATAAATGCATAATAATATTATATTTTAAAGGTCAATATTTCACTTAATTAATGTTTGTTTAAAGAATGCCAATAACAAAGTATACATACAATTATTTATAATACATACACTGGACCAAATATCATTAGTAGAATTAACAATATGCAATATTCAGATTTTAACAAATGAATATTTGTTGATATAATACAATTTTTATTATTTTAATGTATATATTTTTAAATTAATAAAAAATGTGTTTACAATAACAAATTCATTTTGTAAATTTCACAAAATATATAAGTTATAATTTAATAAAAATAATTTGTAAAATTAACACCCATTTTATTATTATAATAATATATGTTATTAAATTGAAAAAATATTTTGTTTAAATTGGTTATTTTGATTAACAAATGTTCGTTTGTTCTACGAAGAAGAAAGAAAGAAATGAACACAAAATATTTATAATTGAGTTAACAAAGTATTTGTTAATTCAAATAAATTTGTATTCAATTAGACAATTTTACCCGAGACATTGATAAAAGATATTGTTAAATCAATAATACATTTTGTTATTTTGCTGTTAAATTAACAAATATTCTATTGAACGTATATTAACAACTATATTATTGAATTAATCTGTATTTTTATTGAAATCACAGATATATTTGGTTCAGTGTATAATGTATAAAATATCGATCCATATAATAAATTGCAAAAAAATATCGTATACATTTTTTTTTCGAGATTTTACGGTCTTAAACTGGAAGATCGATAAAATAACGTATTGTACCATCAATTTTTTACCACCTACAGTTGTGTCTGATATATCGATATAATTAAACTACCATATGCATTTTTTTTTTCTTCCGTACAGGTACTTCACTATAGTGCGGAACCCCCGAGGTTCGATGTTCCGGTGTAGTGTGGCCAAAACGTTGGTGCTGATTTGGCTGGTGTCTTTCGCGGCCATGGTGCCGCTGCTGATGTACCAGCATGTCGAGGTGGTGCACGTGGGCCCGGTCCGTTTGTACGAGGCTTGCGTGGAAAAGTGGCCGTCCAGAGTGGCCCAGCAGACGTTCACCGTCGGTCTGGCCGTGGCCCAGTTCGTGTTGCCGTTCACCACCATATCCTTGATACACCTCAAGATATCGTCCTACCTCACCGTGCACCTCAAACACCCGGCCATCCCTTCCAAGGAGATAAGCTGCAGACGAGGTGAGTGAAATGGCAGGGATTTACTTGTCGCGGTGAAAATATAATAATAATTAATAAAAAAAAACAAACACACATACCGAACGAGCCCTTTATGTTCGTGACAGTTACGTGTATAAACATCCTACGCCATAGGATATTCCAGGAAGAAACGCTCTCTGTACCGTGTAGGATTGAATCTCGTGTCTCATATTATAAGACTGTAATGGATATAAATTCAATTTTTTTTTTTTTACAACGTCAACTTTTTTCACAATCTTTTTAGAATTTTTAAGACGTACGTTTTTAGTTGAAAATGAGATTTGAACATCCATTTATATGAAAACAGAAAAGTTCTGTATCTTATGAAAAAATATCGTCGAATAAATTAAAAAAAAAAAAGCTCTTACCCGAACACTGTCATCACAATCAGTTATATCGCGATTGAATTATCTCGTTCTCAGTCAACGACATATACTCTCCTATATTTATTCGTATATATAGTTTTAAAATTATTGTACGCTTAAGTCGGATGTTTGGAACAATGAACATAATCGGTTATCGGTTCTAAAGACATTATTGTAAAGAAAGAGATAAAAAAAATCACCGTTGAATTACCATTTTCCTAGAGGAGCTGGCGATTTGTTTGTATATATAAAATATATTACCTTTACATTTTTTTTTCTTTTTTAAAATATTGACGTTTGATTTTTAAGTCCATGAGAAAACATATAACTTCGTCACCGACATATAGCATCAGTTCTTCAGTTGGAAGCTTCGTAATTATTTTACCTAGTCTTAAATCATATTTTAGATTTTAATACAACAATATTGGTATTAATTCACACGTAATAACGTAGAAATAACATTAGTTTTATATTACTTTAAAATATATTATGATTGGGTAGTATGCAACTTACAAAAAATTACAATAAGTTGCACTACTATCATCAAATAAGCCTCGACGAATAGTTTCATTTTATCGTAATAGCTGAATATATTGTTGTAACGTATTTTCTCTTTTGTAATTTCATCAGTTTTCCAAAAGTCACTCCTCTCAGAAGTTGTTAGCGGACGAGCAATGCATATAAACTACAAAGACGATTAAATATTTATAAGTATTTGTGTTTGTTAAAGTGCCTACAAAAGAAAGAATATTGCGTTCAATTGAGAAATGAAATATATGATATTAATAATATATTGTAATATAATACATTTATGAGGAAATAACCGAGTAATAAAAAACGGTTATTATTAAAGAACAGCAGACAATGATTGTAATAAAAAATAAAATTCTAAATAGGAACGATGCATTTTTATTGGTGAGTGGCATGAGATGAATATAAGAGGGCGATTGGACTGAAGATTAAAGTACAATTTTTTACCGCTATATGTATGTATATACTATATGAAATTATGTTTACATAAATTTTCATTATTTTCACGATTCGTGGCAGAGAATAGCTGATAAGTGATAATTTATTCTTACGATAATTGAGCGCTAGGGGTTACATAACTTTTCAACAATAAAAATAACACTTGTTACAAACCTGTAATTTATCTAAATTTCATTAATTAATTTTTAATTTTACTTATACATAAATGTTTCATATAATAGTGATAATTAAAAAAAAATGCCATTGTTATTAATTCATACAAAATGCTGGAGACTCAGAGCATTGTGCATTGGTGTTTTCAAATTCGGAGCCAAAATTTCTCAAAACCTATTTAATTGATTTATTTAAAATTTTCAGTAAATAATTTACAATAAATTTAAGGGTTTCCTTTGAAAGAATTTTTATTTATTTTAGTGCAAATTTATTATTTCATTGAGCTTATGCTTAATTTTAATTTTAAAATGGCGATTTTTCCTGGAATATCGATATCAACAATTTTGAGTATAAAATTTTGCTTAAAACTAAAAGTTCAAATATCTGGCTCGATAGGGACTCGATAATTATATTTATTGGTTTTATTCGATTATCAGCGAAAATATTTTGGGTACCACCAAAGGTGTCATTCTCGAAGACAACTATAATATTCGGAATGTACGTCGTTTTATATGAATTATTGACAATATATATATATATTTTTTTTATTGTTTCACTATATATGAGATATTTGTCTGTAAGAACAATTAAATTTAGATAAAATGCAGATTTATAAAAAAATTCACAAAAATGTGTTATTTTTGATTACTTAAAGGTTACCAATCCGCTCAGTGGCGTAGACATAGGGGTGGTATATGGAGGACAGATTCCCCATATCCTAGTCTTTTTTTTACAATTTTGTACCTAATTATATCATTTGTGGAATTGAGTAACTTGTAGAATTATTTAAATAAAATATAAAAACTAAATTTTTTATATGTATTTCGGAAACGATGTTTCTATCTACAGTGTTAAACAACGATTAAAAATATATTTTATAAAAATTTTGTTTTTATATTTTATCTAATTATATTAGTTCTAATTATCATAAATAAAATATTTGTTATAAACTATTTTTTTTTACGATAACCATAGCATAGACTCGAAGTAATTATACATTATGTGATAACTTTCTTATCTTAACTAGTGTGGAATTTGTGAAATAAAAATAACTTAGGTATAATCAATATATAGTTGAAATTAAACCAAGAATTTACAGTTATGAGGATACAATGAATATTCAATGTGTATCGTGATTTTCATTTTGCTACTTGCTAGTTATTATTTCTTAATAATTTTCATTTCATACAAGAGTAAGAAACTATTAAATGTTCAGAATTATTAAAAAAAATGTATATAACATTTTAAATTGAAAATAAAATGATTAAAATTTTCAACATGTTTTATTTTATATTGTTGAGTTATTGTTAAGTGATAAATTAATTTATATATATACAATGTTTTTTGTTTCGTGTTTAATAAAAATTCTATTAGAAGAACTGCTTCGACTATAACTACATAATACATTTTCCGGTAGCAAATTTCATCTAGTTGGTATTTTAAAGAAGTAATTTAAGAAATAAATTTTCTGAATAGTTCATTTAATGCGTCAAAAAAAAAATACCGAAAATTACATAAATACGCGATTTTGTCAAAAATGATTGTGGTCGCTTCTCTGTAACTACGAAAATAATTGTCCAAGAATCTTGAAATTTTCAACAAATATGAAATGTTTTACCGTACTAACATGACGAAATTTCAAATAGAGCTATTTAAAACATTTATCGATTTTGAGGTATTTATTGCATCAAAATGGTAATTTTAGAATAAAGTACAGAATTTTATTTTTCATTTTTATTTTTCCGTTATGAACTCAAATTCTTACCAATTTCTTATTTTGTTATGTAATAACAATTTTTAAATGAGCTTTGACAATTATTGTAGGCTACAGTTTTAGGGCTCGATGTTACAGGTAAAACTACCAATGGCTCACTTTTAAAAGAAATATGTTTATACCCCTCCACTGTGAATTGCCGTGTGCGCCACTAGATCCTCTTGGACCGTGTCCGGGACCCTTGGATCCCGGTGCCGCCGGCTGCTGTCCACGTCCCGTCCGTCCACTCTGTCCGGCGTCCTTAGACCCGGGGTTTGATGGTCTCTGCGGGCGTGCCCCCGGGTCGTGTCCACGGGGGGGCTTGCGGGAGTCGTTTTCGGTGTTTTTCCCCGCCGTAAAAACACAGTCTCCGGACGGAACTGTTCGTGTGGTTCGGTCCGGTCACACGTCAAATACGTACCTAACCTCGGCCCGATCGACACTGGTGGATATACATTAAGTCGCGTCCGATTTAATGCAAAAATCCGATTAAATCGCGTCCCAGAGAGTATAATATTATAGTCACGGACGCTCGACGGACCGTACACGGTACGCCATAAAAACCAAGTGGACCCTCGTGGCGGGTAACGGGCCCTTATTATCAAGAACGGCGTGATCGTGAATCTCTCACCAAAACATATTCACTTCGACATTTTTAACATTTTCATGTTTTCATGTTTTCATGTGAATACACTTACCGCAATTCGATATTACACGAACACAAAATTTATTATAATAATAATAATAATGATAATGATAATGTGTGTTCCCAGACAAATAAGTAAATTTCGAGCAAATTACGTCAATGGCCCGGAATTTCTGTGATAAAAAAAAAAAAAAAAACGGGCCGTCGACGTGTCGTTATTCGCGCCGAATGAATAATAATAATACTTTTAGTGTTTATACACTACGTACGTGTCGTGGAATTTCTCATTGCGAAAATTACGCGGGGATGGGTTGCTGCAGTATACGTAATGTTTTCGCGTGTAAAATTTGACACGGTGGGTAGGGTGAAAATGTTAAAAAAAAAAATAATACATTTTAAAACGAATAATTATTTAAATTAATATTAAATATAAAATGTATAAGTATATTTAAATTTCTTTACATGGGAGTATCTGAATATTAATAAGTGTTGAAGTGAAACTAAAATTGTTTTTAAAAAAAAAGAATTCTTCAAGGCGAGTTTCCTTGGGCACGCGAAAGTCAAAATTTAGAACGTAACCTAATTTAGCTTTTTTTTTTTTCATTCGTGACGGGTTGTGACCAAAAATTTTTAATTTGTACTAATAAAATTCGTACGCGAAATTAAAATTTAGACAGTGAGTGCTGATATGACATTATTCGGGTATCTGCCAAGTAATAAAAATGGTCATATCAACTTCATACATTTCATTTTTGGTAGCCTATATTTTGTAATACGTTGTAACTATAACTTTGAAATTTCTAACTTTATAACTTGACCGAAAAATCCAATTTAAATTTGGGCGCTGGAATGACGAGGATCTAGTGTTGTATGATATTATTAACATTCTATAAATTTTACCTCAATTAAAAAGTCCTATGTTAGGATATTTAGCTTTCTACAGCTGTAAAAACATCCTAACAAAGTCGTTCTAGCACACGAATTCAAAATTAAGTTTTTTGTTCATATTATTAGGTTCAAAATTTCAAAAAAGTAGTTAAAAATTAGTTTAAAAAAATTAAATTGATGCAAGTTCAAAATGTTGACTTACTTAATGCACCAAGATATTTGTTGAATTTTTTTGAATATAAATTTATGCAGTATGAATATTATTTACCGGTTGATATTGTAAATCAACAATATTTTAACCATTCGGCCAATGACATCGCTGACCAAATACATAGTTTTTGGTCGTAATTTATACCTGAAAATATGTAATAATATATAGTGGGCAATTATTGCAATATTCGATGGCCATTTATCATACTTTTTATTGTTACTAACGTCACGTCAATAACAAAAACATTAATGACATAAATTAAGGGTCTGTCATGACTCATGATGGATGTGTTTAGCTTTATACCCTACATATACCTATGCGTAATTATTGTCTACAAATGTATGTGTATTCCAACAAAAAATAAAGTAATATAATAAGTTCATATTAAATTTAAATAGTTTCAACAATAGACGTACGTATGAAGATAAAAACAGTTTACGTACCTGACAGATTGATTAAATTAGTTTCGTATAATATACACAATTTAAAAACCTTGAAAATGTTCAACTTGGATAGTTTTCTTTTAGTAATCTAAAATGAAGCATTTAATATCATATTTCAGATTTAAACTTACACAATTTACACGCCCTCATAAAATGTCTCGAAAATTAAATAATTAATATGATTAAATAAAATAAAATAATATATTGATCGAATCATAAATTTAAAATCATGTGTAATCGTTTCTATTTATGATGTAACGGCCCGAGACCTACAACAACACATTTAAATAAAACAATAGATAAAAATAGCGGTTCATTCAGGCGAACCCGATGAACCGTTAAACTCAGAACACGAAAAAATCGATCGATGTACAAGATCGATATGCGACATACCGGTGGTGCGATCTATCGATGAAATTAAGCGGTCGGCAAAAAGAAACCGAAGAATAGCATCGTAAAAAACAACAACAGAGCGCGTGTATACTAGAACCAACCTAAACGACCGATATTGAAGAATGGATAATAGGAACAATAACGGTCGAGGAGCAACGATTATACAATATAAAGGTCGATTAAAGCATTGAGAATACGTCTTACGACATTGTGAAGACAGTAGACCACATATATCAAGTACAGACACATATGAAAATGGACAGTACAGGCCATACTACACCACCAGGTGGTAAATACCAACGAACGACCCCTCCCCTCCCATTTCTAATTTCTCTTTCACTTATATATCAGTAAGAGATTTGAAATCGGAAATATCCTACCGTAGTAGTGCTGTGACCAAAAGCTTTAGCATAACGGTATATCAGTCCAACTACATTTTCACCTGTCTTATTTCCCCCTGACCGCTACTTTTACAAGTAATGTCAATTATCCTTTCCTAATCTTTGTTCAACACCACACGAGAAGACCCTATCGGCGGCGATCAGGGACCCGTGGACCCGTCAGCGGTTGCGGTCAACAGTGGGCGTCCCGGACATCTTCATCAACCGGTCGCCAGATCCAGTTTCCAGGCCACCCCGATCCGTTGTTTTGGGCGGTTAGAGGCCAGCTCCCTTGACACCCTCGACCCGTCTACTGGAATCCAGTGACCTGCTGTTCCTACCATCGGGGAACCAACTACTGAGACGAATGGTCTACAACCAGTGTACCCAACATCTATACCTCCAGCGTGGGACCTGAGTGGACCAAGGAGCAACTTCGACCCAGGTTTCCCGGGACCTTCGGGCTGAACACACAGCAGGCCTGATCAGGCCACGCCGACGGCGTTCGGACGACGCCATCCCGACACAAGGACCGGATCCATACGGTATCGGCACTGCACACCAGCGGCTATTTATATATGTTCATAATAAAATACTTTAACGACAATCATTTATTCTAATAATTCACGAGACAGTCCGGAATAAAGTCGGGCTGTTTCAATGTTTATATGTTGATACACATATTACATGTCTAAGAAGTAAGAATATCAGTATTACCGAATATTTTTGAAATATCACAATAAATATAAAATAAAAAGTAAGTACATATTTGTTGATATTTATAAGTGATTTTTAAAAATACTATGTTAAAATAGATCTTCTTACTCATTAGTCATGCAATATAAAAGTACAATGAACAAACTTCAATACACATAATTAAAAATTTATGGTTGGATTAAAAATTTCATCATTTTATTTAATTGAATAATTTTTGTTCTTTAAAGGTATTATTTTTTATGATATTTTACAATTGCGTATAAATTGTGTAAATTTACATCTGAATATATAGAACCTACACAATTATTAATTTAAAATGACTCTGAAAAATTATCCAAACATCCTATTTTATTATTTTTAGAAAATAAACTAACAATATTGGTCTTAGATCATCTCCTGTATTTTGCATAACGTCAATATTAGTCTTGATAGTCTTAAATATTTTCCGCTGACTATCTTTGTTTGATCTTATAGGACGTAGTTGTGTTTTCTGAGATATGAAAACTTCGCTTGATAAATCCAACCTTAAATATAAAAATATCTTTCATGTAATAAATCATAAAAATATTTTAATACTTAATCTTCTACCATTTCTCTAAACAATTTAAATATATTATAAGCCATAGATTGTGCAGCACATTCAATAAATCCTATATCAATTGAAAATTATTGCGTTTTTTTTCGGGCCTTTTAATTTTCATACGTAATGTCACTTTTATGTATCATGTAATGCATTTTGATGTTTCTACAAATAGACGTTATGCATACACATTTTTTATTTCAATGAAACGTTTTATCAGAATTAAATTATTTTACATGAGATATACAAGTATATTGGGTATTTGCCGTAAAATCTGTTTTTTCACAAATAAATCAAAAGGTTAGGTCATTGTTTATAGCTGAAGCAAGTGATGTTCTGAAGAACAGAGTTATTTATATTATTCTGATAATGATATCAAATTAATTTTAAAATTAATTCATATACAAAATATTATCTCTATGTTATCTGGACATATCTATCTAGTACCATGATAACAATAAATTATTTGCACGTAATCAAATTAAGTTTACCAGAGATCATGTTAGTTTTACTATTTCTCTTACTATTAATTATATTATCTAATTTCTTATAATTTATTTTGTCTAAATAATCGATATATTAAATTTGATATATCTATTAAGTTTGCAAACAAAATAATAGAAATTGTATAATTTTATGGTTCATTTTATAGTTTAAAAATAATAATAATAATAATAATAATAATAATAATGTATAATTCTAATAATAATATTGATTTAGAATTATTGCTTTAGAATATTTTGAGTTTTCATTTTTATTAAAATGAAAAAAAGGAATTATACGAGAATATAAGCATATTTCCAATGCCATTGAAAAATATACACGAAAATAATATTGCTATGTCCTCAATATGGAATACTCGTGTTAGCTCGAAATTAAAAACATGAACTCTTTTACTTGACCCAGGTATGGTTATTAATTTTTAAGGCCATAGAAAATGTTCTGCGTGTACAACGAAACAAAATTTAGATTGGATGACATTATGTGTTAATGGCCTCGCGTTTGGTTTCATTTTAACGTGACCCAATGGATCCGATAAAAGTTTGAACTGAAACCGAAAGCTAAAGTTCACATTTACGACTTACATGATGTTTTTCAATATTTTATGTGCGTATATCAAATTAAAATTTCTGGAATATATGTATCTATATTATTAATTATCGCATTTTTACTGTTACGGGGTCTAGACGTCATATGATTATATGTCTGCATTGATTAAAAATAAAAATGTATTTAAGGCTTTATAGACAAATTTATCATTGTAAATTTTAAAATATAGTCAAATACACGGATGGGAAAACTTAACGATAAAATTAACTAGCCAATGTTAAATTCATTCAAACGCTTTTTTTAATATAGTTCAGAGTTTAAAGTTAACTAGTTAACCTGACATAAGTTTACATAAATATGTTAATCAAAAAGTCATTCTTAATATTTAAATATTTTGTATTTACTTTTTTTCATAAAAATGATGTAACAGTTGTTTACAGACAAAAATGGATACATAAAACAATTTGAATTTTGGATCCTTATTTAAATAATTTTTACACACTGTACGAAGAAAATTTACATATTTATCAACTTGTTCACAGGTTTCTTTAATTAAATAATTAGATAATTAAAAATTACACAAAATTAACTAGTATTAAGTTAAAAAGTAAACAATAATTTAACTTTTACTTATTAACTAATTGATACACACCATTTGTAAAATATGTATGTACCATTATAGTACCCACGTATTCAATTGTTTTCTTTTAATTTTTATCTAAATTTGTACATTTTTCTTTTAGTATTTTAAAATATTTTAAATGTTTTCCTGCCAAATTTATTAAAGAGAATAAATAAATTTATCTACATAAAATGTAAAATATAGTATAGTAAAATGAGAGTTGAATATTAATATTAAGTAGTCATGTACGCAATTTTATGTTAAAAGTAATATTTATTTGAAAAAATAAAAATTAAAATACCTATTTTTTTTTCTCAAAAATATTATCAATCATAAATACGTGTTACTTCAATGTATGTACGTATGTACGTAGTGTATATATACTTAAAATCTTATTTATTTTAAAGTAGGTTATAACAGTTTATTTTATCTCAAAAATTGCATGTGGATAAAATATAAATGAATACAAATAATGTATAAAACAATTCCATTAGTCGTATTAAATAAGCCTAAAAAGTACGAACCGACTTTATAAGTGCTTAATAAATAATTTTAGGCAATTTTTATTTATTATTATGTTATAAGTTGACTGTATAATTTCGGATTTTCAGTTAATATCTTCTAAGGTTGCATAAAATGCGTGTATTATATGGAAACTTTTTGACAAACTTATCTTCATCTAATTTATATATTATACAATGTGGGTCTATCAATCGAAACTGTTTAAATTAGATAACTTCGGATTTAAGTAATTCATGATTCATACAAATCTACAAAAATTCAGTAAAAAAACCACATTAATATTAAATTCAATTATGTAAAAAATGATGAAATTTATTTGACATAGCTATGGACGTACTTAGTAAATGGATTGCCCTTGGAATGACAATTCCTCAGATTATGTCTAGTAAAGAAAAAAATGGTATCATGGAATAGAATATACATTTTCGAATAGTTTGTTCCATGATATCTGTGAAAATTACTCTTATTATCGTACTTTTATTTCACGTATAATGATAATAATTTGATTATTCACAAATTAAACATTATTACATAAACGATTTTCTTTTACAATATTCCTTTTTTGTTTTGACATAATAATCAGGGTGAGGAATGCGTGGTCCATTTAGTTAATATGCCCATAATAATCTTAATATTACTTATGATAAGGTGTTTAAAAAAGGTTTTTTTATTCGAAGTTTTATTATCATATATGTACCTACATACCTACTAGAAATAAATACCGTTTGAATATTTATTTTTTGATTAAAATCGGATTATCGGATTATACTGACATTATTCCACAAGATATTTTCAACTCACGCCCATACGGGGACTTGAACAACCTATCCATCGTATTGTTTAAAATTTGACTATATTTTTAGTAATCACAATCATGCAGGATGTGGGTCAGTATATAATATATAGTCGTCGATATAATGATTCTATTATTGGGATAATATGCATGGACAAGGTAGTGTATATTTCAATGATAATACTACCTATACATAATATAGTGAGGTCTCAATATATACGCCCAGATTTTGACAATATATTAGGGGAAACGTAAAAGTGGATTTTCAACAATAGTCTTAGGATTATTTAGAATTCGCGATTCGCCTTTTTTAAATTTTAATTTTTTTAAACCTCGCATTGTTATAAACTAAAACTTTAACGATTCGTCAGTTATAATGCGGGTAAACTTTTAAAGTAAAATGAATGCGATCATTGTCGTATTAATAGCTATATGTTAATCAGTAAAGTTTATATATATTAATATTGTTTATTATCGAAGGACATGAAAAAAAATGTATAGTTTTAGTTATACCCTGCGTATATATATATTATATAGAGCAATATAATATAATTTTTGTATTTTAAAAAACAACAATTATATAATTCATTGCAGTTTTTTATAGTTACATATATATAATTCTAAAATTAGCATTTCGATTAAAATTCATATCATAATTATAATAATAATAATAATAATAATAATATAATAGTACATGGAGAATGCGTAATTTGAGCAAACAAAATCAAAACTCCCTTTTTTTATTTTACGCGATTCATTTTTTAAATTTAATTTTTGACATTATAATATAAATAAACAATAATATGATAATCGAATAAACGTCTTGATTAAACATGTAATCACAAGAAAAATGTTATTCGAATTAATGTATTTCCTAATAATATATCGAGACATAATAGGTGAAAGGGCAGGAGAGGATAGACATTTTTTTTCCTTACCGTGAAGTGTCATCTATTATAAACTAGGCCTATCGCTTTGTTCGAAATCTATCCTAAGTAATAAAGGTTGAACCTTAATAATCAAAATCGAATTTTTTGTAATTTGAAACAAAAAGTTGAATTTCTGATACAAGAAATATTGTTGCTTACGTCTTTTTACATAACATAGGGTCGATATCCTTTCTCGGATATTAAATTCTTCACCCGATACGGAAGCTCGGTTCGCGTGAATTTTGTACAATTTGATAATGGATTGAGAGTCAGGGTAGCCGATCATTGAGATCGGATTCTTGAACCTACGAGTGCGTCATCTACATAAAGTACTATATTTTTGAATATCGTAATCGTGTCGTGCGAAAAACGTATTGGATAGCATTTTGTTTTTTTCATTTGCAAGGCCTAAGTGACGGAATGGATATACGTGAAATTGAATTGGATTAGTCACTGTACGGATAAACTGAAAAGTATATAATATATATAGCATATACGTATATATATATATATATATACATATGGTATATATATAATACACATACATGGATATGAACGTGTCGATTGGTGAACGAAATCTACGTGAAAATTCGAATCGATCAAACAGCAAAAATGTCGATCAAAACCGTCTTTCATAATTGAATTCTCGATCCACGCGGAATACGTGGTGCGCACTCTGAACTCAATCATGTCGCCGGAGTATTATGCGTTTATCTAAAATAGCCGAAATTGAATGAAGACCTTTACTCGCAAAGGACCGGCGGAGAGGCTTTTAAGCCCGTAAATGTTTCATTCGCAAACTAGTCTGTTGGAAATTTCATTTGGCCCCACAAAACGTTCTCTCACCGCCGGCTATAGGTTAGGTAAATACGCGAGATTGGCGGCCACTTTCTCTATCGAAATGACGCACGCGAACCGATGAACGGGAGGACGAGTGGCTGCACGCATTTCATTACGGCAGTGTTTTCTCGATACTTGAACATTTCTTGAGCGTAACAAATTGTCATTTGTAAATTGTAATGGTAATTTACCCACTTACGGCCCGGGTATTTCCGTTTATCGTGCCCCGAATGGTCGACCCTATATTTACAGTATAATTAAGCACAAGAATTTTTTTATTTTTTTTTCGGAAGTGTTCAGTTAAAATATGGTATCCTTTTAGTTTTTCGGAATCGAAAACTGACTCTTTCATCGTGCTTGCATATTTCATTTCTTCTATTATCGTGTCATATTATATTATAAGTGTTTATTCAAGGCTACTGGCAAGGCTGCGGGGAAATTTAACGATTTTTTGACTCGTTAAGTTAAGTTAGTTTAAAACGAATTATGTTAAGTTAAACTAAAAGTTAATTTTGAAAAAGAAGTAACTCAACTTAGTTGAAAGTTAATATTCTCTAATTAATTAGCAATAATAAAAAATAAATAAAATTTAAACACTTCCCATTTCCCAGTTTCTGAAATACCTATATTGTTCTATTCACACTAATATAAATGTCAAACAGAAAATTTATAAAATATAGATCAACAGTTTATTGACAGTTTCGATGTGAAAACTAAGCTAGCTTGTGTTGCATGAGTAAATATAACGAAAATATACTACCATTTATCTCAAGCCCTTGTGTACCCGTTTTAACTTTAGTTTATCATAACTGGAAATTTCATAAAAGAATATCAAAATTACATGATTTCTAAATATTATAAAAATAATGCAAAGGTAATGAAAGCCACGAACCACAGTGATACTATAGTTTTCTTACAATCCTATTTATATAAAGTACACGTAATTCTATATCTAAATAGTAGAGTAAAACTAGTAAAATTGCCTATACCAAAAAGTAAAACCCTTATTGAAAAATTAATATGCATCGTTTTTCGAACAAAATTCAACTAAATTAAGATACTATTATTTAAAGATAACTTGAAGTTAAAATATGTATAAAGTTTTAAAAAAATATATGCATAATATAACTTAATTAAAATGTACTTGACTTTTTAACAACATTTTTACTTTTTACTCGATAATGCTCAGCCTTAACCATTGGCATCAAAATAACTAGAACCCTCTAATCTATAACCATATCATTTTTAAAAACCGATAAAAATTTAAACATCTTAAGTCCTTACGACTAAATCTCGAATTGACCATATCCCGAAATCCAAATAAATATCGAGATTTGATAACTATTGAAATAGTAATAGTAAAATAAAAATAATATAGTATATCAAAAGAAAGATATCTATTCTTTAATATAATTTTTATAATGGATATTTTTAGTTTAAAATCATTCAGTAATCCTTTACAGACATTATTATGATAACGTAAATTTTCCATGTTTGTCTGTCTAAAGATGGAACTCGAACGGCGGCTCATTGTGTAAACTTCAAGTTTAAAGTCTTATTGTCATAGAGAAGGATAGTACAGAGCGAACTCTAAAAGCCTTTTTCTAAAATACAGTCTGTTAAAAAAGTGAATGATAGGTTATTTAAAAAAAAACCCCTGCCTAAGTTTGTAGTAAAATATAATTAAATCTTATATTTGACTAAAACGTCAAAATTCGAGTTTTGGATATAAAAATGTTGCTACATCAACAGTTAGATTCTACAATAATAACCTTTCGAGACTTCATACGACTCATCAAACACCACAGTGTATGTATTATGATATAATGATGAATTAAAATAGCATAAAGATATATTTTAAAAACATTTAGAAGTATTAGAGGTAATATGATAACGACGATGGTGCTTGAAGGTCGAAAACCGTTTTGAAAAATAGTGGTATTCCTCGGCAATATACTGTATATATTTGCTTTAATCGCAGATATAATCTTTTTCGAGACGATCCTTTTTTTGTAAGCAGCTGCGTCCTCTACTAATTCATTTCCAATTAAAGCCTTGGGTATTACAATCATTATTATTATTTTATTGAACCCTGACGTTTCGGATTCATTTACGGCCGAAAAAGAACCTGTCTAAGCTACGTGATGATATTGATTCATTGTTTTAAACGTTTTCCATCTAGTTGACTTTAGGACCAAATGAAGTGTGTAGTGTATACATTATATTGTGTGTGTGTGCGTATGTGTGATTGTATTCCGGGTTTAATATTCCCTACGGACCAACTAAACAAACGATGAAACGGTAACCCAAATACAATTTTCACTGTCAAACGCGATCGATCGGCGTCTATTTTGCTATCGTGATCATCGTCACATTTCGTTCACAGTTCCATTAAATTTCGTGGACAAAATTTTTATTTTATTTCGAAAGTACATATCGAGTGGTATTTTATTTTTAAACATCTCCAAAGTCAACTGATATACTTAAATAATTAAATATTAAATCGTTTTATTTTATTTTATTTTTTTATTAATCTGAATTCATTGTTTGTCAATTATTATGAAGTATTATATTGGAATATTAACAACATTTAAGAATATTGTAAAGTAATCGTATAAAACGTTTCGAGTGAGTGGACGAATGTAGACTCTATGCAGGATCCTCTTGGACAAGTGTCTGGCCACAGTAAACGGTGAAGGTTGAAAATATTTCCAGGAATGCTTCTCACCGTTAAACAATCAAAAATCCACCCTTACTCACTTCCCCTAGTAGCTGTTAATAATAATCGATATTACTGGAAAAAAATTATGAAAAATCAATCTCTGAAAACACCAATGAGCTTTGTATAATTTTCTTGAAGAAATTTCAAAAACGTTTGTATTGTAAGGCAGTTAATGTCGTGATATTCCCGAAAATACATTCAATATTATGATTTCCTGACTTTATGATCATTATGGAATAATACTCAAGTTTACATTTTTGACGTGCAATTTATCACACAATTATCAGGTGTTAATATTAAACGTCATTTTATTTAGCACATAATCATAATAGCGAGTGAATTATAATAAACACAATAAGCCAAAACAAACGGTTAATATTTTGGGCAAACACGGATTATAAACGAATTGTGTTTGACTCGTATGTACTTAAGCGCACATATTTATTATACTATTTGTATTTGTATTTTTAAATATCAACGAGTGACTCATGACGATTTATCTGAAATAATGTGCGAATTTAATGAATATTCCCATATTATGATATTACATTATGATATGTGTCCGATGTGGATTTACTAGGTAATACGTGTATACAATTAAACGTATTATCAAGTATGAACGTCACTACAGCGACAGGTCTAAAATACAAATATTCATGGAATAGAATATATTCATTAGTTAGAATTTGTCCGGAAATTATAGTTCTATTCAAATTTAAATGATTAAATCTAAAATAATAATATAACTGTTTTCATAAAAGACAATGAATTATCTATTACAAATCCGTGGTTTAATTTGCAGTGTGCAACCTACTTGAAATTTTGAAATTCAGTATGTTATTTATATTATATTAATAGTAATAGACTATCAGGAACACAACACAACTTTATTACTGTATTAACTAACTAATACAATTAAAAATAAATAGTAATAAAAACTAAAACGCAAAATAATATTTCTAAAAGAAACCAAATTCGTTTATCTAGGTACATAACTAATATTAACTAATATTCAAAAAAAATTATATTTATTTTCAATATTTATATTTTGATAGCTTAATGATTATTTTTGTTTTTGTATTGTTATAAAAACCAAAAATAAATGTATTAGTTAAAAAAAAAAAATTTGCATTTTTAAATGTAGAAAACTTACGATTTAAAATTTTTTTAAATTACTTTTAACGTCTTTTTTAAAAAAATATCACAACAATAAAAAGTGTTACTAACATAATACTTTTTTTAAATTTCTTTTATTACTATTATAGTTTTAAAGAAAATCTTCTACGTTTCTTGAAAACTTGAACTGCCAATATTCTTCAATAAAATTCACAAGCGAAAAAAAATTTGAGGGAAAATTAACGTTTCTGGATCTTTATATTAAAAGATTAAAAGATAAATTGGAATTCAAAATATACAGAAAAAAGATACACAACTACTTACAGATGTATCAAAAATACCTCAATTCACTGTTGGCAACACAAAATGGCTGCCTGGAATATCATGGTATACTGATTAGTGAATATCTCGATGAATAAAATAGATTTCGAATAAGAAAATAAGTTAATAATAGACATAGCCAATTTTTATAGATTAAATACAGAAATAATTTGAAAACTAATAAAGAAACAAGAATAGCGAAAAACATTGAAAATATCAGCACTTTAGAACAAAATAAAATCAAAAAATACTATACATTTTAAATAAAATCTCGAAAATCTTTAAAAAATATGGTAGTGTCATCAAGAAATAACAGTTTAATGAGTTCATTATGAAATACCAAAGACAAAATAAAAGAAACAGAAAAATCAGGAATTCACAAAAATGGATGCGAAAATTGTGAAAAATGTTACACAGGATAAACTAGAAGAAAAATAGGAATTGAGCTCAAAGAACATATTAGAATTATTACAAATCAAGAAACAAACAAATCACCAATAGCAGAACACGTATTAGAAGAAAACCATAATATACAAACAATAAAATTATTAAAACAAGTTCAAAATAATCAACAATTAAATATCAAAAATAACTGGTTAAATTGGGATCTAAATCCTCTACAAAATAATTTGTTAAACTGATTACAAAAATAATGAATAAATTATTAGAATAGTCGGTATGATGCGTCACCAATAAATCGGCGTAACTTATCAATATCCGTTGTAAAAAAGGGAATGTATACGTGCTAAACGACTCATCATGTCTAAACATAATATCAGATTTAACTCATCCCGCTAGTAAAGGCTCTCATTCTGGTATAGTAAAAAGGCATAAACCTTTTTATTCAGTAAATCTGACATGCAATGCAATGCAAACGACTCAGTAGTTGTCTATCACTGAAGATGAAAACAACGTTTTCAAAATACGTATTTGTTAAAATAAAACAAATAATTTTGTAGAAATTGGATTTTTATTTTTATATCAATAATTCTACAAGAGTACAATACCAAAATATCAATATATACATAAAAAATTATAAATTAAATATTCCCTAAAACCCCCAAATTTTCAACATTTTGAAACATTATATTTTTGTACTTACTTATATGGGAAATGGTACTGTAAATTAGAAAATTATTTGTGTGAAAAGCCGTTAGTACAGCTATTATATTGATCTAATTGATTGCATACTACTCAGACAGAAAAATAAAAACAAAAAAAAAAAGGTTCTGAAAACAATTTAAGAAAACAAAATAATAACTAGAGCTATAACTTTATTTCTTTTTAAGAAATGAAATATATTGCAGAGTGATATAAATTCGTTTTGTGAAATTTACATGTAAAATACAAACAATTTTTATCGACTTTTGTAATTTTTTGATATTTCATTTTTATGCACAATTTATATGCATGTTTAGCTTTTAGTGAAATTTTTGTATTTTTAAAAATTCAGGTATATTTCAAATAAATATGTTTTATTTTTATTTTAACTATTGGTGACAATTTATCCAAACCTCGAGCTATGCATTTAGGTACAGTATCTAATAAATGTAACCATACAACCATAAATTGCAGTACTGTCAAGAATATAACGATAGATAATTTAATCAGTAATGGTATTGAATTGAGATTTTAGACTAACATACTATATACATTTGTTCTTATTAATGCAATGGCATTTATTATTTATATAAACAAATTTTTGTGCAATTTGAAGGTATTTTTAAAACAACAATGCAAAAAATTTTTGTCCCTTTTTAATGATATTAAGTTCGAGTCCTAGTAATAATACTGTTTGGAATACATTTGTTTTAAGATACAAAGTTTTAAGAACATTGTTGTATTTCTGAAGGACTTTTTTAAATATACTTATACTCTTATTTCGCATATACATTTTTTAATTATGAACAAAAAACTTCCGTGAGGCATTGTCAGATTTTCTTCTGTGTTAACAGCCTAAAAGCGGGTTGATAGCAATTCTATACTTTTTACACTACTCCTTTTTCCTTTTGAACTAACAATATGATCCGCAATCATTGTGTTTTATTATTTATGATTCATTATCATGAAATGAAAATGAACGAAAGAAAACTTCAAGTCGTGTAATACTTTTGACATTGCAGTCAGATGTGTCCTACGATAGTATGCTATATTTTATAGTAATTGGGACGAAATGAATATTTATACATATTTTAATAATTCGCCAATCGAATGTATACAGCAGTGTGCGATTTTAGACGTCGGAAAATGTAGTAATATTATTATAATATGGAAAACTGTATTTTGCGAAATAACGATTATTTTCTGTGAATATATTCTAAAACATAATTCAAATTTATACATAAACAAATAGTCGCATAATACGAATGTAACATTTACGATATTACATACTATCCGATTTCTGAATGAGAAATGTTTTAGAAACCAAATTTCCACTACTTCCGGTCGTAGTCGTCGGAATGCTGCGAATGCGGCACGAACTTTATACATGAATGACAACGGAAAATTGTAATAACAAATTCGCACACGAATGATTTTATTATATTCTTTTGCGATTATAAATCATTTATACGATAAATCATGAAAATAATATATACTGTAATTTGATTTAGTTTGTTTGGAAAATATTTTTGATTCGTATACGTTATTTATTCCAAATATACTTACATTTACTGGTATTATTTCCTCGATAATGCGAATAAATGCAAAACCATAGTCGTATTTCATATTAAATTTGGGTCTAGTGGACGTCACGTGAAATTAATTATATAATCGAAAAATGTTTGGACAAATAAGCGTACAAACCAAATTAATGCATATTAATAATGGCAATAAAATCTCAACGTTTAATTTTTAAATATATATGTACAAATAAAAATAAAAATAAATACTTAATATACTGTAAAAATGTTATTTAAACGAAATTTCCATAGTAAAGACAAATAATAACTATGAACTTTGGAGACCATTTACTACAATATTTACAATGATTCCTACGACAGATTTACTTTGAAATAAATATAATCAATACAACTGAACAATGATTGATGTGTACAGTTTATTTTAGATTGATATAATAGAAAAATATGAATTTAAAATAAATAAAAAATAAAACACTATTTTAGATTCTGAGCGAAGCGAGAAATGAATTGGTTTTAAGAAAAATTAATTTTTATGCTAGTATACATTTTTGTGGGGTAGAAGGTATCCTTCTCAGGAATTTTATCATATGAAAAAAAAAGTAAGGCTTTATGTGCACAGTATAGTACACAATAATTGCAGAAACATAGTTTTGACATTATAATAGAGACCGTGACTTTTACCGTGCTTCTTCGAAGAAATATTTTGAAAACTAGTTAAAATTATTATAATATAATAATATTTTAATATTATATTATATCAAAATCAAAATATACATTTTTAAAACATGAATATTCAGCTTTACATAATTTAGTTATTAAAAAAAAAAAAAAATGTCTACGAGGAAGCACAGTGTATGTGTTCCCCTTTAACAAAGATTAAATACATTTTATTTAAGTGGATTATTATAGATAGCTGTATAGTGTATATGTATAGCGGAATGCAGTTTTTATATTTTTTAAAAAACACATATTAAGATTACGTAATAGACATAGCCTCGCTTATAAAATATTTTTAAATCGTTAAATTTTTATTTTTCTTAAAACTTCCTTAAAATTTTCTACACTGAACCCCTTGAAAATCGATCATCTGACTTCCTTTTATAACTGTTGGAGCCACTCCATTTGGAGAATTAGCAATTCATTATATATATGCATATGAATATCTATGCTTGATACATTAATGAACTTTAGTGTGTATGAATTAAAATCCCTTGAAATTCTCTAAACTTTCAAATGCTCCATAAATTTATTTCTTAAAATTACTAATTTACTAGTAGGAACTGTTACAAGAGAAATATTTTCTCTAGTATTTTCACTGGTTTGACTGAAATTTTGTCAGAGGATATTCATTAATGTTTTACAAGGTTATGCACAGAAAAAATTTAATGTTCAATAACTTCATAAATATATAATTCAAACAAAAATTTTCTTGTTTTATAATTACATTTTTTTAAAATAATTTTGACTTAAAGGCTTGTGAAATTAAATAAAACGAAAATACTTTTCCTTCGACTTAACCTGGAAAAGATGTTAATAAATTTCTACATACATATATTAAAAACAGTAATCAGACATCAGGAAGTATAAGAATTAATCTTCCGTTTATTGGTTTAAGACTATATAAAATATAGAGCGCTCTAACAGACTTAATCATAAAGAAAAAAATCCTTTTTTTTTCACGTAAAAAACGTTAACAAATAAAGTTGTGCTTATATATTATTATATTTTTGATGGATAGTATTATACTTACCGAAATTTGATCAGAATTGTCTTTGAAATGCAATAATTTATCTTTGTTTTCAAATTTAAAATAATAATACACTGATGTCCCGTTCAAAAGACGATTGATTAACTTTCACCATCTGTATCTGGAAGACTTTTTTAATATTATTTCATTACGTATTTAGTTTTCGAAAGAATATAATATTTAATGCTTGTGATTAAAATACTTTTATGAATTTAAACTGTAGATAAAAATTATATTATAATTGTCCTATCTCGTTTCGTTACGTTTTTTAAATGATTGTATTCTCGTAATATGAATATTTATAAATTATATATAAAAAGTTTTCAAGACTATACATAAGAATAACTTATCGAAGTTAGCAAGTAATACGATTTATCGTTAGAATTGAATAGTTTTTCGAATTTAAAAACAATTTATGTTTAACTCGTTTTATATGATATTGTTAAAATTGTCATTTTGAATATTTGGTACTTTGTGAGAGTAGTTAAGTATTCCATCTGATATAAATAGTCGTTATTATGCGAGCTGAATTATCTTCCCAAATTACAATTTATGCTGTGCAATTAAATAAATAGTTTTACCATTATAAATTACATTTTATAATAAGTCTGAGCAATTTGGTATTCGAAAAACATAAAATGTACTATAATTGAATTTAAACATTTTTTTAAAAGATTTTATTAGTGATTAAAATGCAATGCACCGACCTTTGAAGTATACTGACATAAACCTTTTAAAATGGCCAACGACTAGGTTCGATATCAAGATTAATTTTACCAAATTATATAATATGTATAATGTATATACGCGGTGTGTAGGGGTAATCTAATAGTGGTGAAATGTAATAAAAGTTTTCAGATTTTAAACAACCTTTTGAAATAACTATACAAAAGTGCTATTAAAATGCAATGCAATACCCTAATAAAATTAATATTTTTTTTTATTTATCACAATAGTTTTTTCAAGAAAAATAAAATTTCAATATAAATTATAAGAGTCTACCATCTCTTTTATTAGGTTTTTCGATATATTGTAACTATACGTCATATAGCTATTTAAATATACGTATATTTATATGAAATCTAGTTAAGAAAGAGATGGCGGAAAAAGTTAAAATATTGATTACAATTAATTCCCCATGAAATTCAACATTACAAAATTTAAATCAACGACTGACACCGAATCGAAATATAGGTTTTAAAATTTTCAATTGTGTTCCAGAATAGGTTCTTAAAAATACCGGTTAATATTGGTATTTAACAGTTTTTAAAATATATATATTTATGTTTTATTTGTGACAGGGTTGAACGCATGGGGGGTATTGGGGGTTAAAATCTCCTCTAAAGTTCAAGGAAAATGAGAAAATATGCGATCCAACTTTAGAAATTTTCAAGTTATATCAAAAATTCCTTAAGTTTTAAGAGTATTTAAGAGATTAAAGACTTATGTAATCTTTAATTTGTATATAAATATGTAAAATATTCGTTGTATGGTCGTTTGTGTATTTTAATTTTTAAATAAAATTTTTTTTATCGGATGTTTATAATCATTTGTATAAAATTACTCAAAAGTCAAAATTACTAATTGCCATATAATAATAATATGTACCTACTTGCTCAAAGATAACTAAAAAGTAAAAAATAATCGAAATATTATTATACTTACATAATATATCAGTACTAAATACTTCTATATTGATTGTGTTACTTAATTTCAGTATTTAAATATCAATGAATGAACCCACAGATATATTTTGTTTAATTACTGTTAACGAATGATGGTAAATTTCCTTTAACACATTCGAGACGAACCATCCCAATCTAAAAATTACGTTTAAGACTAGTCATTTTTTAAATATCGATATAAAATCACATATTCATACAATATTTTTTCATATAATTATCAATCAATAGGAAATATTGTATTGATTATTTACGTAAAAATAAAATAAAATTTGCTCTACGCGGAGCGGCATGGGCTATTTAATTCGTAGTTACCGTAGGCTGTAAATACCTAGCTAGGTAACGGAATTGTTTACCAAAGAAATAATAATCTTATTATCAATTGTTTGTCATTTTATTGAACTGTTATATGTCAAAATGCCGTACGTATTTTATTTTCGGATAATGGTACTATTGTTTTCTTTCTATATAAAGTGTTATAATTATGTGATATAGGTATATATAGTATCAGTGGTGTATTTTCAATTTTTATCAGGAGGGGGGGGGTTTAGCCGTTATAATTCAGATAAAAAAAAAACAGAATTTATTGTTTTGATACTACATGATTCAATATGTTATAATTAATAAAAAGAAAAGTGGGTAACACAATTTATAGTTAAATACTGAAAATACACCATATAACTTAATAAATAAATTAATAATTAATAATTTAAATATAATAATTAAATTAACTATTACTAATTAACTAAAATTTAATATAGACAGTAAAAAACAATAAACAATGCTTAATCTTATGTAAATCATTAATATCACTTATTATGTGTACATTGTTTATTTATTTTTTATCTTTAATTTACCGACGGGTGACAATAATTAATAGTTTATTCGTAAAAACCTAAAAAAGGTCCTAAAAATAAATGATACATTTTAATGATTTTTTTTTGCTTCTGGGAGGGAAGGGGTCAGAACCCGGGACTCTACCCACCCCTCCGTAAATACGCCGCTGTATAGTATATAATATTATATGATTTTCCAGAAGTTATAATATATAGGTATAAATATATACACTATTGTGTTATTATTTAAGTATACGTAGCATACAAAGTGTACTTAGGAAATTGATATGTAGGAGTACTTACCTATTTTATTATTATTTTTCGAAAATGTCTAATTAAATTAACGACGATATGGTATGTGTAAGAAGAGTTTATGGAAGATAGGGAATCAGAGATGATATTGATGAAGTTAATGATAATGTACCAAAAATATGGTTTTTATGTATATAAATAAAAATATAAAAAAAAGATTTATTTTTAATTAAAAACAGGGTTGATAAAACAGCTTTTTTGTATTTGTTACGTTAAAAAAAAAACACGGTCGGCTTTTTTTTGTTCTTTTTAATCATGTTTTAGCCAATGTCTGGTGAATACCATTGGGAAAATTAATTTTGTGAAGAAAATTTTATGCCTTAAAAAAATAAAACGTTTCAATTATTTTATGGTATAAAATTAAAAAATTGACTAAAGCACAAAAATGATATGTAATTTTGAAAAATGGTTCAAAATGCTCATCCCATGGCTATAGATAAAAATGAAGCGAAAATACTCCGTTGTATAAAATGGCATCACTCGTCTCTTACGTATTAATAAGAATTTTATTTGTTAATATCTACAAAAAAATTGTTTTATTATATTTCCAAATTTAAAAGCACCTTTTGACAGATCAACAGAAGTTTTATGAAAAATAATTGTTTACAAAACTAAATTTAATTCAGTATCATATATATATATATAGGTATCTATTGTATTTGTGTTTTGTATATTTATTTACTATTCTTTACTGGTGGTTTCTGTACAAAGCTATCTTATGACATTATAGATATAAACAATTATTATTATTATAGATATTATTTATCTAGTAATTAATACATAAAAATATTTGAGTCATATCCAAGTAAAGGTGAATCAATAATTGAAGAAAAAAATTTTATGGACGAGAATATTTTTATAAATTAAATTAATTGTATAAAACATATATACATATATAATTACCTACATTATATTTTATTAGAATACTTTTATAATTATTTTACAAATTAGATCGTAGGTACCTTTATTAGGTCATTAAATTACATTAAATTAGACAATATAAACGGATTTAACTCATATAATAACATATTTGATCGTGATACGTAAGTACCTTTGTTAGGTTGTCAAATTACATTTAAATCAATCTATTTAGTTGAATTAACATTTAATTTGCTTTAAAATATATTCAATTAGACAATATACACTAATTTTACTCGTAATATTACATATTTGATACGAGTAATATCGATAAGCGGTAGTTAAATTTTTAGTTACCATATTTTGTATGAGAATAAATAAAATATATTAAAATACATTTTATAGATTAGATTTTTATATTTTGAAGTTAAAATATGTGAATTTCGGTCACTGTGTCTGAATGTCGGAATGTTAGGTTATCTATTTATTTTAATATTATATTTTAATTACATACTTTACTGTTATTGTCATTATTATTATATTTTCTCTCTGTTTATGTATATTATCAAACATTGTAATATTTAATAATTGTTGTGCTATAATATTTCGTCCAAAAAATTTATATTTAAAAATGTAAACAAAATAAAGATTTTGGAATCGATATTAACTGGTTTTATAATGTAGGTTCCGGTTCAATTTAAGTTTCAGATAAAAAGGTCTAGTACCGGTTACGATTCTACTTATATTTTAGGGTTCTGGTTCTTTAACCGGTTAATTTCGGTTCCGTTTCAGTCCCTGATTTAAATATATAACAATAATAATTTCGTCGTGAAATGGATTAGTTTTAATTTTATCAAAATTTTGAAACCTCATAAAACAAAATCATGGAAAAAAAATCATTGTTAGATTTTGAATAAGTACGATAATTATTTAGGTGTTTATTCAAATATAAAACAATTATACTTAATATTAAGCATTTTTTTTTTAAATTTTATTAAGCTTGAAATGATATATCGACGAATATATCAAATATATCTTAATTGAAATTTCATCAATTTTTCCGTATCAAAAATTATTGAAATGTTTTGGTTATAGGCATACCATAGATCTGTTAATTAAATAAACTGCGTGTCGTGTCAAAACTACCCTAATAACATTTGATAAGCAAATGCATGTAATTAGAAGAAAATATAAATTCATTTTTCTTTTGTTTTCCCATTATATTTACTTATTACATTATAACTACTTTTATTATAAAATTTTTGTGTGTATTAATTTATCATTTTGATTATCGCAACTTGTCCGTGTATTTCAATTGGCAGGAGACGAGGAAAGCTCAGTCCATTTATTTAATTTTATATATGAATGTACATATATATATATACACATACAAATATTGCATAATGCATATAAATTTAAAAAAGTCTTTCATGGATATAATAATAATAATAATTCACACTATAACCGATCTAGAATTAAATTTTACTTAAGTTAATGGAATTGTAAATTAATATATAGTATAGAATAGATTTCCAATTAAAAATTATGCAATTTTCAACGTAAAAAATATGTGGTTAATTGTAAAGTACATTTAAATGCATAAATTATTTCAAAACGAGTATAAATCAAATTAGTGTATTTTGTGATCTAACGAAGTGAAAATATTGTAATTTAGTATTAAGTATAACCCGAAATCACAATAGCTTCACAATTTCTGTCTCTTTTATTTTATATTACTTCTTCTTTTCAAGGATAATAACTTGTATTCAGGACATGTTCTTTGCATCATAGGTCATATTATATTCAAAATATAGAACAAAATGTATTGGTAACAGGCTGAGTTAATTTGTAAAATAGTAATTATAGTTGCAATTTGATAATATATTAGATCATATATTATATAAAACTCTAAACTTTTACAATAATATTATTTTTAATTAATATATTACTTTAAATTATACGTTTTGCGAATACCGCAAACTCAACTTCACATTGCAATTAAGCTGGAATTCCCTAAGGTCCCCAGTCTTTATCTCTATAATATTTCAAAACTTTCTAGACAATATAATATTTATACTACAATGATAATTAATAGTATGGTGAAATATTTCAATTAGTTAGCTTATTCGTTGATGATTTCCTAGAAGTATATCAAGGAATTGCTCGATATTTGACGATTGTAAATAATTCATAAGACAAATTTGACTTATCGTATAAAATAAATCATTGTTCAAATCTCATAATATAATAGTGTTTCAAAATGAAATGACGATGAAAAATTCATCAATACAAATTCAATATTCATATAAGAAGAGAAATTGAATTATCAAATATTGTATTTTAAACATTTTAATATATAATTTAAAATAAAATAATTTTTTTTTTAATTCAATATAGGTAATGAATTTATTAGATATTTTTTTATCAGACACATAGGAGAAAAAATTATATTAGGTTTGGAAGAAAGCAATCGGAATGTGAAAGTTATTAAAAAAATTTAATTTAAACCTTATTTCTATATTAATAACTGAAAAAATTAAAGTAGCAATCGATTATTATTATTATTTATTATTATTCATGTTTTGTTTTCTTTCCGATTACGTTTTTTTTATAAAAATCAAATATGCATAATGCGCATAAAAAAATATACAAGGTATATAATAGGTATATGATCTATATGATTTAAACCTTATGAGTTGAAAGTCAAAATATTTTTTTAATAAAATTTAAAAATTATCCAGATATTGTGAGAATTCATCAGTGAATAAGTTTATTTTTAACTTAAAATCTCTTAAATATAATAAATTTCCTTTACGAGACAACAACCATGTCATTTATACAAAGACGTCAACAAATTATATAAACGTGCATGACACGCTGCACGTTCTTAAATATCATTTTATTTCATATATTTCAAAAATATAAATTCAATAAAAACTATAAATCTTAAGAGCCAAATCATATTATATTGTTCGTGAATTATGTTTAAATGTAGATATCTGATGGTAATATGATTAAAATATGAATTATAATTGTTTTTCTAAAAGAGAATATTCGAAAATATGTTCGTGAAAATAATAACATTTTAATTAAATTACGATTATTTAATACAAAATTTCACCTTAAAAAACACATTTATTTACATAGCCGTCGAAAATTATTTTTTATAAATTTATAAACACAAATTTAGCATATTAATTAATTTTATATTTTTAATGTAATATGGATTTTAAATGTGTTTTATTAATTTCGTCAAATAAATGTCAAAATTATATTATGTTATCGATTTGATAATATTAGAATCAGAATATAATGTATGTTGTACAGCGATAAGCTTATATTTTGGATAATTAAATTATACACAGTGTTCAAAGATCTATTAATAATTCGTACTCTAAATATTAATTATATGGTTACACGTTTAGGCGTTATAATAATATTATGTTTAATTGCATTAATTGAAATATATTTGGTTAGTTAGTATAGACCAAGAGTGACGTGTTTGATAAATACGAAATATCAATTTTTTAAAATGAGTGAATACATTGAAAAGTATCACAATAAATTGTATTGTTATTGATGAATAACGTTATTCTATCTAAAAAACACTTTCGACCATAGAAATGATCGTTTCCCAGAAGGGTTTACGAAAATAAATTATAAAAAAAGGTTTTCGAAATATATTAAAATATGCACTGTATATGTATAATTAAAATATCCCATAGTGATCTTTATGCAATGCAAATTTTACGAAGATATTTTGTATATTAATATTAATTTAAATTTCAAGTCTTTATATTTAAAAATAAGTGAAATCTACATTGCATATTCTATTATTTTCGTTTTGAACTATTTAATTATTTTCGAACCGAGTGACATATATTATTAGCGTTTTCAATTTGTAACTTTAACATGTTACATCGTAAAACATTTAGGACATTTACCTATGTCACTGGAAACTTGTAGGACCGAGTACCACACGCAATAATCGTTTTGTATACAGTGCTCAAAGAATGATAAACTCGTGATAGATTATTTAAAAGGAATGTTAAACGGAAAATTCTTCAGCCACATATTCTTTGGAAAAATGTCATGAATGCCACTTGTTTTGTGTTTACGTGTGCGGTAACAACCGGGTTAGTAAATGTGTCTGTACGAGTCGATGTATTTGCAGAAGGCGTACACACAAAACAAAGTGTATACTCGTGTACGTTCAAAATTTACGAAAAAATTTGTAAAAATATTTACATAGTGATGTTATTCATAGCCCTACAATAGTGATCTTTAATTTCTTCATGATTTAGCAGAAGTTGTGAATTTTTTTGTATATTCAAACACATTTGAAACATATTTAAAAGCGACCTGAATGAAAAACTGTCAAATCATTATAATAGATTTTATGCTATATTTTGGTATTATGTCAAATAAAATAATTTTTAATAAATAATCTAAATTTAAATACCGAATGCATACAATTAATTTATTAAAATGCTATATTTTCTTCTCCATCTCCATCGTCATTCCTTCCATTTATTGGAGATCGTGTTACTAATCAGCAAATCCACAACTCTTAATTTAGTATTTACCTGTCCTCGCATCAGTAGTATTTATATATTGTAATCCTCAATTATACATTTTTGGATTCCGAGCAGAGCGAATTGGTTTTACAATGATGTTTATTATTTTTTTGTCTATAAAAATATACAAGATACGCAGTTTTGTAAAGAATACTTTTAAAACCCATTTAAGTAAATATTCAAATACTTTAATACAAAGTAGGTACTTAAAATACATCTTGAATACATTTAGAAAGTTTTTAGACAATTTAGAAATATTTGTTTTGTACAATTTTTAGTGACCATATTTAAAAAATATAGCGATTTTTATGACTTTCACATTTCCATTTCAATCTTTTATAGCCCCTTATCCTAACCTTTTTTTTATTGATATGTTATATTATCTTGCACTATAATCATCTATATATATTCTAAAACATATTTTTCTCGTATTTATTTGATTTTTGAAATTTTACAATAATGTTATGAGAGTTTGATCATTTATAATTTAGATTTTCATGATTTTTCATGTTTTAATTTCTAGGATTGTCATCATTTTCTAAAGAAAGTAGTACTCAGTTATTCCAAAAAAAGAATTCATGACACCATATAAATATTAAATTTTTCTTATTATTTTTTTAGTTTATTGATCCTAATTGTTTCTACAATAGAAACATTTTTCATTTGTTTCGTAAAATGTTTGAAATATAGGATTATTTTTCTAGTTATGCATTTTTTTCAGGAAGTGATAGTAAAAATTTGTTAGAATTTGCATAGGCGCAACTAGAGCTCTATTTCTGGGTAGGCTAAATTTTAATAATATCCGCGTCCCCCAACAAAAAATTGATTATCATCACTAACATATTTATATTTATATTGCTTAGAAGTCCTTACTTGTAGTGGTTAATAGTTGCTTTCAAAGTAGATTATTTTCACATACAGACTAGCTACCTAAATAAATTTGTACAAAAAGGATATAAATATATAATCGATAAAATATACAGTTCTAGCTTTTAAATATTTATTACAAAGCCTAGTTAAATTGACATTATTTTTTCGTCCTTTTCTACGAATTTTTTTACAATATCATTCAAATTAAATTTATTAGTTATATCTCTTTCTATATTTAAAATAGATAAAAATGTAAAGCGATCTTGTGCCATGGAGGATCTTAGCCAATTTATTCGTTTCATTGAAGAGAATGATCTTTTACAAGTAGCTAAACTTATAGAAATGGATAAAGCCACTTGTAACAATTTAAAAAAATTGTTTATAGCAGTTACAATATTACTAGCGGCATGGTCACTTGAAACATTTACAAACCCAATAAACCGTTCATCTACTATATATTTTCTATACGAAAAGTGCGAGCGACTTCTTATATGTGTGAAGTAGATACCTATTATATTATATTATACTTTTTTTTTTATACCAATATTATGTTTGACGGTAAATATTTCTTAAAATTTTGATCAAATTTATATTGAGGTTGAGTAAAACCTGTAACTGGTTCGAGTTCTTTTAAAAATCGGAGAATATTATGTTCGATCAATTTTTGGATTACTAATTTTGTCAACAACTTACACTTTGGGAGTGAACGACTATTTTCTAGAAAGCGAAAGCCAGTGTCCGACGTAGGCGGACTATTTTTAAAATTAATTAATTAAAAATATTATTTTTAATAAAATACATAAACCGATGTATAAGAATTGCAAAAGTAATTCTACTAATGAGGTGTTATACTCAATAAAAGTTAAACTTAGGTGTCACGCTCAATTTGAGTTTAAAATTTAAGGTTCCGCACTCAAAATGTGTTGAACTTACAAATAGTCTCGTATAAAAGTAGTTGCACTTACAAGGAGTTGCAACCGGCAGGTGTTGCACTTAAGCTAGTATAATGATAATATTCATATTGTTGATAAATTAAAACTATTAAAGACACATTATAATGAATAAAAATACTTATGGTAAATTATACATCGGATTCGGAAATTATACATTACGTTCGAAAACTAGGTGGGCTAAGCCTACCCAAGCCCCCCTTCTATTTTTGCCTATGACTATTGATATTTTAAGAATTTTGTTTTTGAAATATTACTTATTTGAAATATATCATTCTAGCGTACTACCTTTATTCAACTAGAACAGTTTTTCCATTCTTGTGTTTTAATTTTCATTACATTTAATACACAAATAGTTTATATTTACCAAATTATATTCAGAATTATAATTTTAATTTAAAAAAATATAATGTAAACTTTTTTAAACGTCAGAATAGGTAGAATAATATATTTTATATATATATTCACTTTGCTCAATATCTTAGACACAATTTAAACGGTACAAAATTACTACTCAATTTGTTCAAAAACGTTAAAATTAAGTAAATTTTATATATAAAAAAAATGTTTTCACTGTACCTTGAATTTTTATTTCTATCTACAATATCTGCAATAAAAACAATTTTATTAATACACATATGCACCATTAGTAGTACCTTAGAGATGGAAGTGAACTAAAAAAAAATCAAGAATCACTGGAATGTGTACAATGAATATAGATATTTTTTTCTTTAAGACATTTGTTTTTAAGTAATATAAATCAAATTCCATTATTCTATTCTGTACAGTTTTTATTTATAATATTTACTTTTACAATTTACAGATATACAAATAAAATCGAAAGGGCAAAGACATTCGAACAAAAAAAAAGGTTATGAAAACTTGATTAAGGGGCGTTGTCAATACATTGTATATTTCGTACATTGTATATAACACCTAATTCGGTAAATGGAACTATTATGTTTCCAGCGAGTGTTTTACAATACACATGATATAATATTAAACGTCTGTTAACTAATTTTTTTGTTTTTATTTCGAACAAATTTTATTTCTCGTGAGAGTTATCATCATTAATAATAAGTATGCACGAATAATCTCTATATTGGGAAAAGAAAAAAATAATTCATTCCATATTTAATTTAATGTATATATATATATATAAATGTCTCATTACGAGCAAAAATAAATTCGTTTTTGATCATTTGTATAATAAGTATTTTTAGTCTAAAATCAATCAGAATGAGTATAATTATATTGATTTTTTTATTACAATCAATATTTTGTTAGTTTTTTGGGATTCCAGGATTCCAAAATATTTAAAATGTATCATTACATGAAACAATAAGATAATCGTTCCACATTTTTAACTAATTGGTTTTAATACATATGAATTTATTTTGAAATAATACTTTAACGATAAATAATTATTTACGACATGTTATCAAAAATAAAAATCTACTATTTTTGTTTATTGTTTAACTACAGTTAACAGTTATCTGTGTTTATACTTTTCCAGTTTATTGTTAATAAACATTACAATTATTTTATGCATACTTACTTAGGCATGTATTTATTTATTTGTTAATTATTAACACCCCAACGGGCAATTTTACATACAAATATAATATAATATGTACAATTATTAGTTATATGTTACATTGACGGATTAAACCTAAGATAATTACAAAATAGGTACAAATGATAATAATGTGATATAACGCTGTTAATAAAGTACTATGTTCAAATTAATTAAGTATTTTTATTTTTGCCAATTTTTGCAATATGATCTAATGGTTATTCGTTTCATAGTTCATGCGATGTTGTGGAATGTGAAAAATAACTCGAGACCTGGTGACTTAATTCGGTACACGGAAATTTTAGTTTTGATAAAAGTTTGAGAGAATCAATGTGTCCATTTAAGAAATTGTAAATTGGTTTATTTACGTCTGATTGCAAGAGGTTGAAAACCCAAAGACTGCATCACAGGAATATAATTATGAGAAAGGGTCGAGTTTCTTAGTAAATAACTAGAAAATACAAAAATGTATTCTGTACATTTATCAAATCAATTTAAAGACATATTGGTATGTTTAAATAATTATCTAGTTTTAATTTATTTGGATAAAAATCAAATATTTAATTCACGTATATGTTATTATATTATAATATATTCCAGAAGTTTGATTGAAGTGTATTTTTCTTTTTTATTATTATACATTTTTTTTTATTTGCCTAAGTATATATCCTGTTAATTGTTTAAAAAAATTATAATTTCAAATGTTTGTTTTGTCTAGTACCTTACTGGAATTCTGTTGTCATATAATTTCAAACTCCTAAAATAGTATTTTGTAGGCTCTAAAATGTTTTAAACCATGAACATTTTAAGTTGGTTTTTATTATTAATTTAAAATTTAATTTGTATGGACAGAAGGAATTCACATAATATTTATTAAATAAGTTTCAGAGAATTAAAAGAATCTAAATCAATATAAATAATTATAAATTGGTTTTTCAAATTACTTAAAAATACCGGGTTTGGACTTCTTATTGGTTGGGCCCACGAAATTAACGCGTTATGAAAATAATAAAAATCGTTCATTAATTATTCTTGTAAAAACCTTTATGTTTTATATACATATATTTAAAAGGAAATAATCTAAAAATGAAATTTAAACGGGTAAAACTTTCTTTTAGCATTTAATAAATATAAATAAAAATGTTCACTTCGAATAAGATACATCTCAATATTAGAAGAAATTTAATAGAACATATGCTCGGAGCATAGTAATATATCGACGTAAAATATGGGTCATAAATAGAAAACGGACTTTATTGTACTTACAACTTTTTACCTAATTTTAATAATCGACTTTTGGTACGATATAAATCCATTTCATGAATTTTTAATTAAATTGGTATTATATAAATTTTACATATTTTTACATATTTGGGGATAAATACATTATTTTTACATATTTTATAAATAAGTACATATTTTTTAAATATTTTGGGAGTATTTGATTTTTTCGTTTTTTTTTTCATAATTGCCTGTTTCATTATCAAAATTTTTCTTTTCTATATTATTTATACACTCGTCGTTGAGGGTGATGATTATTTCATTATCGGTGTTATCTAAATCGACTTCAGATTTCTACACCGGGTTCTTCCACTCAACCACGCCATATATCTAGTTGAATACCATATTCTGCCAATTATACCGTTTATACCGTTGTCTACTGCCGATCGGGACAATATTATTCACTTTGTCACTGTTTTTGTTTTTTTTTTTTATATAAAATTTTTTTTAATAAATTTGTAATAATGCCCAAAGTTACAAGTTCATTTAATACGAAGGCTGCTATGTACGTAAAAGAATTCTCAAATGAAACATTTAAAAGCAATGGGAAAGCAATTAAAAATGTTGTTACATATTTTGAATTTTTTTTTACATATTTCAATAAAAATAGATACATATTTATGTACATATTTTGGTTTTTTTATTACAATAAAGTCCGTTCCCTAGTCATAAATTATACTGTAAAGAAAACATTAGAAGCTTTAAAGATGTGGCCATGGTGGGTTATTTAAAATATAAGTTAGATAGAGAGGAAAAGTAAATGAAGAGGTGCTAGAAATTGTTAAAAATAAGATGCATTCATGAATTTGTTTTGAGAAAAACGTTTGAAAATGATTAAGCATGCCCTGAACAACCCAGAAGAGCTTCATAATTTAATTATAGAGGGCATGGTTGAAGATAATAGAGAACTACAGGTCGACCTCGTAACTCTTATATAGGACAAATTAAAAATGCAAGAGTAAAAACTCTTAAGGAACTAAAAGAAAAGATGAACAGTTATTAGAATAGACCAACTTAGGAGTTGGAAAAAAGAATTCTATATTTATAAAAGTCTTGTGTTCAAAATTAGTATCAACTATACGAAACTTAGGTTAAAGCTTGAAATGGAATGATAATTATTGGATTTTTTGGCTTAAAATTGAATAACATGAATTATTGTTTGTTCGGAATGATTGGAAAAAATCAGTATTAGGTACTATATTACATTTACATTTTATTTCAGTAAGAAATATCTGTTTGAACGACAGTTTCATTATGTTGTGTAAATTAATGCCTCAAAATTACTTATATTACATCGAAATTTTCTAAGTAATTAATTCGTCGTAATGATTATAAATTCCGACGTAAATCGAAAACCCCTAAATATTTGTATTTAAATTAGTTTAGACTTTAGACTTTAGTTTTTAGACTTTACCCAACTTATGTAAACAATAAACTGTTATCGAGCAAAAAGTTATGCAATAATTTTTTCACGTTACTCGTAACGCAGTTATACTAATTGCATGCATATTTCACATAGATGACAACGTGTACTATCCTGTGAAGTTTTTGCATACATAAAATTGGTCCCTAGAGCAGGAAACTAAAAGAAGCTACACGGCCCGTGTCCTGAAGTTTAACACTACCATAGTCCTTTATTGAATCGATGTTATAGGATTTGGGTAGCACTTTTGGACTTTACTATCATCATTATCTTATCGGAAAATGTAACTTTGTAAACTTTGAACATTTATCGTGAACCATGGCCCGAGTTATATTTTGTAAGTGTTGTTTCGTGACATTAATTTTGGATGGGAAAAATGTATCACTTGTGAAATTTTCGAAAAATAAAATATAATAAGAATAAATGTGTGTATATGAAATGTGCAGGAAACTGCTTTAGTTAAAATCACAACACAAAATAATATTGATTGAATTAAATCATTATCAATTTATAAGAATTGAACGTATATTTTAATTTTATACTTAATATTAATATAATACAGTTCCACCAAAATGTAATCGAATATTGTTTTAAATGACAATAATCAATAATATACATTATATTACACAATAACAATAATATACACAATATATATTAGAACATGGCAAGTTATAATAATATTATAACGTTTTTTTTTCTTTTTTTTTTTATAAGACAAGGAGTTTTGAATCGATATCTATTAGGAACGATGAAAATAAAACTATTACCTAAATTTCTTTAATTATTGATATATTTTTGTTGTTCTTATTATATTGAAGAATAACTGTATTTAAACTACATTAAATCAATTTCAACTACATACATATATTTTAATTACTTTCCGTCAATACTCTACTTAACTTTATGTTCTTATACAATGAAGTATAGTGCCTAGCTTTTGTTGAACAATGTGTATGTAGTATGATTTTTTTCAAATCAATTAGGTAATGCAAGTTTCGTTTTATGTTTTAAAACACAAGCATTATCTAAGTACAAAGTATTTAGTAATTTTATTATTTTAAAGTTTGCAAAAATGTAAATATTTTTCTTACTTATACTAACATTTGTCTAAAAATTGAATTTACAAAATAGCTGTATGCAACATAAATTACCCAATCGATGGTTTATGCAAAGGTTAGATAGGTTACTCGTTTGTTAAATTCGTGTTATTTGATATACGTGACTTGGCTTTAATTAATATTGTAAATTGGATTTAATTATGGGAGGCGCTAACAAATGGCAAACGTGAACCAAATCTCAAACTACAGAATCGGGGTATCGCTATAGTAGGTACCATTTATAAATTTATCAAAAACCAAAGAGTTAACTATTTTTCATCACGGTCGAATAAACCGAATAAACCATTATACTTTATATAGCGTAAAACTGGCGAATAGTCACGAAGGGGAGGGGTGTTTTATGCCCTTTGAATGTGCAATATATATATTATGAATTTTCTCTGAAATTATTCTAGTATTATATTCTTAGAGAATGGAGCCGTTATAAACTTTCTATATAAAATCTAAATATTTTAATTAACGTTTGAAAAATCCAAAATTTTTATTTAAATAAACCTTTTTTGTCGGGGGCTCGAAATCAAATAAAATTTTTATAACTTTGATTTTTGATATAGAATTACAAATATATATTTTTTTTATTTAAAATTAGGGCTGTATACGAAATGTCTACTTACCACCCTATGTTGTGTCCAATTGTAGTTTAAACTTATAATAATTGTCTATATAAATTATGAAATTCATATTTAAAACATATTAACGACTACTATTTTATGTTTTAAATTATTCGCCGTTAAAACTCGAAAATTAAAACGGCTTAACATACACTTGTATATTATATACCTGATGTTTAAGCAAATCGTATATCTTTATGTCTAACATAAAAAATCGTAAGTTGTCTGTACATATCTCTGGTTCACGATCATAAATTGTAAACTTTAAAAAGTCCAACAAGTTAATAATTTACACGGTTAAAACTTTGTTTTATCAAACAAAACGTACAGAGTATTTAGATATATAAAATATATACCCTACATTTGTATATCAAGGTTTCTTAGTTCGAAAAGGTTCTAAATCTAAATTTTTCACTATGCTTTTTTTTAATATAAATTTCCTTACAAGAAGATTTAGAAAATAATTCATTTTATTTAGATGACGAATCCAATTCATATCAAAAATGTTGTTAGGGTGAAAAAGTTGTATTCAATAAAATGATTACACGTGTTAGTGTGATATGGTTCCATCTAGTTTATATATTTCCAATAGAAAAGTTTTTACTAATGCCAATTTTGGTTTGAAAATATAATATCCATTGACATTTTTCATAATAACAATATTGTGTATTACCTTTCTTCTTCCTCTCCATCAGTTTTTGGCATCTTATTCACTTATATTGGCCAATATAATATCACTCTCTCCATTACAAGTCTCCCATCATTTTTTCAGTCTTGATTTTTCCCTCTTAAAACATTCTCAAACCATCTCAATATATAATCTCAAATATATACTAATATACTAATGAATTGTGTTATGGTATTTTCTATAGTCAGTCCCACTAGTCCATTATAGCATTGTAATATCTTCTACACTTATCACCTGCATACTCTACCTTATAATCTATACTATCTAAAAAATTTTTTTTGTACACTATTGTAGTCTTCGCGTCTTCCTTACAGAATTACCTATCTTTTATCTTAATTGGTATCTTTTATTACACAAACCGACGTTTCTCATTTAGTTATTAATTAAATATAAGACATTCTAATGTATATATTGTGTATTATGTTATTTAATTGGATGAAAATGATCAAAAATGTGGTGTTAGTAGTATTTAAGTAGAAAATATGAAACAATTATACGAGTATGTATGTTAAAATCTTAAAAATGATCTTCTAAACAATTCCTAAAATACTAGATGAAGCCTATTCATACTAACAATTAATATAATTATACATAAAAATCAAAGTATTATTTTTCTACACTTCCGACTATTTGTGATTTATCACCAGACTTGGTTAGTATTCTCATCACTTTTTTAATAGTATTTTATTCCATGAAAAATTTAATAAAAAAATTGATTAAAAATTAAATGTTTCCGTAAGATGTAGTATAACGTATTATATTTTCAATGTAAATTGTTTTTTGGAATTTAAAATAACTGGAACCCCTTAAGCACACATTGATTATTGTTTAAATTCGATCAAATAATATAAATACTACTCAATATTTTCATTATTGCAATTGTGTAAAATTGTATTTTTTAAAGTACTTTACCCAAGCCTGTCCATTGCCCTAGTTCTTAAATTCTGCTGATTTGAATTATTTTCATTTACATCCCAGATAACTTCATATCATTCTCCATCACATTCACTCCCAACCATATTCTCTTTCGGTGTTTCTCCACTACCCTTCCATTCTAAATACATTTCTTGTTTTCTTTTCTTCTCATTCACCCTCTCTCTCGTCTATTTAGGGCTAGTCACCTTAATCTTCTACTTCCTTAGAACTTGATATCATGTACCCTCCTCACTTGCACCCGTCCATCTCAAATCATTAAATTATATCCCTCAAGTCTTTTTTTGATATTTCTCTTCCCCTTTTTCCTTTAATACCTACATTTCCCTTTTTACACTTACTGAATTTGTTTCTTACATCTTTAAAACATGTACTAGCTAATAGCCATCTCAATCTGTTCTCCTTCATTTTGTCTACTAATGGAGCCACTTTTATACTATCCCTTATATATTAATTTCTTTTTTCCTCTTTAGTCACTCCACTCATCCCATCTTATCATTTTCATTTCTACCACACTCATACTGTGTTATATCTTTCTAACCACTGCCCAACACTCCAATTCGTACACCATTGCAAATCTTACTACTATCTTATACAATTTACCATTTGACCTAATTGAGATACCCCTCTCACACAAAATGCCTGACGCTTTTCTCCACTTCATCTACTCATTCTTAATCTTATATTTCATATCGTCCTCAAAACCACCATCCTTCTGTATAACAAATCCTAAATACTTGAACTTCTCAACTTCACCCACTACATCCCCACTCAACTTCATTAATTGCCTTTCCCTATTTGATCTATGTTCCATTTCTCCAAAATCATACTCTATATATTCTGTTTTATCCCTACTAATCCTTTTCATCATTCATATTTATATTTCATATTAATCACTCATCTTTTCTCCTCAAAATCTTTATTCCACTCCCACCCAATCTACCGTTTACTTATTCACTTTCTCAAGACTCTCATCGTCCAATATTATATTATCTGCAAATAGTATGCACTATAGTACCTCATCCAATATATCCGTTGTTATTGCATCCATTACTAGGGACTATAATTAAAGACTCAAAGCCGAACTCTGATACCTCCCTAAGCGTAAAATCTTCAATTTCCCTCACACAAGTTCCGTACTCTTGTACTTGTCTCATATATTTGTACTTAATATTAAATTCACGTATACCTAGTAGTAACTCTTTCATCATCAATGCCTATTACAAAATCTGTATGGAAATCCTATCATATGCCAATAAATGCTCTGACAAATAGCGTACACGGCTAAAATGCATCATCTATATGAATTTTATTGTTAAAAAATTTAACAATTGTTAAAAATATTGACGTTTCAAAAAATATTCGTGTGGTTTGTACTTTTTACGCGTTTTACGTTTTATGATTGTACGATTCATGCATAGATAATACACAATGGATAGGCCATACTCATTATCAGACGTTCCCGAATCTTCTGCCTCACTTAGCAAATATTTATAAATTCCATGGATTATTATAATATGAATTTTATTTTTCTCATAGATAGTACATAGATAACAAAATATTATTGATAATAAAGTAGGTAAAAGATTAAACATTTTATATTTTATAT
>JAIPRL010000499.1:0-80868 GCA_025469235.1 Pemphigus obesinymphae
AAGGAGGGAAGAGACTGAGGCAGTAAGATTAGTAAGGGAAATGCATGTTGTTGGTAAAAGGGGGAGGGGAAGACCGAAAAAGAGATGGGGGGATGTAATGGCGAATAATATGAGGAAGGTGGGAGTAAGTGAAGAAGATGCGGGAGATAGAGTTAAGTGGAAGTGTAGGACCAGGGTGGCCGACCCCAAATAGTTGGGAGAAAAGGCGAAGGAGAATAAGAAGAAGAAGATTAGGTTTACAAATTTCTGAAAATAACCGAAAAATACTATATAATTTATCAATAAAAAATAGTTATTAGTTCAAATGAAAAAATAATTTTAAAAATATCTAAACTTCTCAATATATACAATGATACAATGTACATAATTATATATTCAATTTGAGAACAAAATATTTCTACATAAAAAAAATTAAAATACTAACTAACTTAATATGACGAAAAATATGCTCCTAAAATAAAATGTTACAAATTATGTAATTTTATATATTACTCAACATTCATATTTACATAGGTAAAAATTAATAACTATACAATATCTAAAAATAAATTAACTTAAAAATTTATAGTTTCATATTATAGTAAAACAGGTACCTAAGATTACATTTTATAAATGTGTACATTTCATAGTGTGTGTTAAACATGTAATATAGGTATACTGTTTTTATATTGTGATTATCTTTATGAAATTCCCGTTTTGAGTTAATATTTTCAAAAACTCCACCATCTTTTAGAAATAAAAATAAATATAGTTTTTTTTTTTTATTTCGATTTTTAATTCAATTCTGATCTCAAAATTTTCAAAATACACATATTGTACAAATTACAAAATATATTACTTTTGAATAAGGCAACTATCTGTAGTGAATTTTACACACGTAAAAAGACCAATTTCTTGTCCATCATAGCAATTAATTGAGTTTTCCAATAAATATTTGTAAAATTGATTTGAATTTGTTATCAACTCTACTTTTATTCGATTTTGTAAGATTTAGATTTTTAATTTAGATTTAGCATAGATTTTTAGATTAGATTACAAAGATAGATAAATAGATTAGATTATGTTTTTTTATTGTTTCTCTGGAAACCATATTTGGGGCAAGAAGGTATCGAATATGAGTTTTGGAGTAAAGACATTCTTAATAACAAATTAATACTAGATGGTATATTTTAGAAAACATTTTTTGATATTTCCAGTAGTTTTTAAAAAAAAGTACCGTTATTTAATTATTAAAATAATTATATATATATATATATAGGTACCAAATGTTAAAACGTTTTAAAATATTTCACCAAGTTTTGCTCAAATCCATTCTATTGTAGAAAGCAATATTTATCATATCTAATCAGCGAAATGCTTCCATTTCCGCTTTATACAATTTTTTTTTTCTAATATATTTCTTAAAATTAAATTCAAAACTACTAAATATCTGTCAAACAAATATTAATATCCCGTATATAAAAATTGTATAGGTAAAAAAAAAAAATTTTCTAATTAATAAATAGGTACTTACCTAATTAAAAGTTAATTTGTTGATAAACTGAAATAAATCTGTAATCGAAAACCATATTAGCATATACATAAATAAATAAAAATGAATTGCGATGGATTGCAATGACGATGAACAAAATATGGATATTTTTGAGTGAAATTTAGTAGAAATTCAAGATACGGCAATGATCACTTACACGCATGTATCGGCTGTACGTACAATAATCGATGTGCGCTATGTCGGTAACCAGTGTTGCCGAAGGTAAATAAAACTGGTCTTGTAGAATATTTTTCTAACCACTCACCCACCTAATCAACCGTTCTGTCTGTTGCATAGGATCCTACATAAATCCTAAATAAACCTACACTCCTCGCATGATTTTTTATGATTAAAGCAAAGGGGAGCGAGGTCAATCCAAAAAAAAAAAAAAAGGTCAATAGTAATCGTTTTCCACAAAAATGTTCATAAATCCCTTTGAAAATGGCACATGAGAAAGAAAAGAAAGGTAATTTACTGTGTCACACAGAATGACTGAATGTGTTGAATTACAAATTCCAATTGACCCATTCATTACCCGTCCACCGCGGACGTATGAGCTGTCATACAATGTCCACAAGAACACCTAAAGATGAACTTCGTCACCACTACACGTTTACACTCATTAATATGAATTTACGCACATTCGGTATATTCATATTATTCGAATATTTTTATTATAAAATTTACAAACATTTGTTTAATAATGAAATTTTTAGTACATGTGTGCAAGCAATACTACGACCGCCGAATGGTCAAAAAAAATGTGTGGTCACACTGTCGCAGTAGTCTTTCGATATGCCATTAGATCAAAATGTAAAATATGAATTGTTTAAAATAGATATACAGTTCACAATTTAGTTTTTATAAGTATAGCGTTTTTTATCTACTTTATTCGTTAAGCTGAATTCACGTGTTTCGTATTAGTTGATCAATATATTAAACATCCATATTAAATCATGAATTTTTTTTAGACGTGTTTATATGGTTCAATGCCATCATCAATGTTAACAATGATCAAAACTACATTTATTCAGTATTAACAAATGATTGGAACAGTGTTCACGACATTCACATAAAACAATATATTGGCTTTGAACAAAAGTATAAAACATTTTTAGTTCGTTCAGAGTTCAGTCACATATTTTCAACTGTATTTACTCATTCGCATTGATCAACTAAAATCCAAATTGAACCATGTATATATTATACAGCCTCAGCTATCGTCCATTTTTTGGTCCTTTGGGCCGAATAGTTTTGGTTTATGGTTCAGATCCAGCCTGAAGAACCAAGTGATGACTAACGAATAAAATAAAAAACGAATACTGGCGTTTAGATTATAAAAAAAAAATTTTCAAATATTTTTTTATTGTAAATAATTCATATTATTATTCGTATTTTAAATCGTTCGTCACTGTCGTCGCGACAGTAGTATCGCAAGTAGGTAGAAACAATTTTAATGAAATGTCAACGATTTTATTAACTATTAAGTAATAGTTAACTATTCTAAAACAATAATTATTCTATTCATTAAATTATCAATAATAACACGATGTACATCGGAAGACTTTCGTATCAGCTGAACTAAATATAAGATATGGCTTAAAGTTTTAAATAATTCGGCATGACGAAAAAATAAATTGTATACAAATCAAAGTTTCAATTTCTAAACAAAATTTTATTATATTAAAAAAAAAAACTTATTTTTTGATTAATAATATTTATTTAACTTTGATTTTTACCGAAAATAAAATTATTTTGTAGTAGGCCCTATAATTTAAATTATAGTTTAATATTATTTGAAATAAAGTTCAAGAATTTTTACAAGAAAAACGTGTAGAAAATTTGAATAACGTTTATTTAAATCCTTATTCATACATATTATATATATTAGGTACCTATAGGTACCTATATATATTTTTTTCTAATTTTATTTATAAGATACTATGTCGCAGTTTATATTTATTTGTTTATATAATTTGTCCTACATCGTAACCATATAATCTTCAACTACAGCCATTTTCATATTTTAATTTTTTATGTAAAATAGACTGTAACCCAATATTTTGTTTCGCAGTTACAACTAACATTGTATCAAGTTACGACGTGCTCATATAATTTTATTTTATTTATAGGCTTCATCTAAATTAAATGTATTATTTTCAAAACTATGAAAATTCCTCGATTGCTATATAACGTGTTCTGAGTACAACCGAAATACGTATTGCGGACTTATAACCAAAGGCTCTAAATCGTCCATCATTTACAAAGTACATTATACAGGTATCCAATTATTTCATCTTTAGGGACAATACTATGAAATTAAAAAAATCCTAATTGTATTATTATTTATAATTCAGACTATGTATCGATTTTGAAACATTGATGATATAGACATTTAAATATGCTCTTCAGAAAAATTTTAAATTACACATCCGAACATTGTTAATTCTGAACACACAAAATATCAATTAATCATTTTAATGCTATAAAAGCACAAAATCAACGAACATTATTATAAATAGTAATGTGATCCATAAATATTATATAGAGAGAGAGACAAATAATACGAAAACATACTTTATGACTACATCAAAAAATTTTCTAGTAAAATAAAATATGTGCATTTTGTTTTATAGAGTCCTAACATTTTATAAAATTAAATATGATTCCTTATACGTTCTGTTTTATGAATCACATTTTGTGATCATTATTTAGGTAATCTTTATGTAATTACTTTGCTAAAAATATGTGTTGTATAAATATAATAAAAATCATTTGATAATAGTTTTAAATTTATGAGCTATATTCTAAGAACCAATCGCCAACTTATCTATTTAATATCCCCTAAATATTATGACTTCCCAAAAAATACAAACTTTTATTATTTTTAAGGTTTTTAACATAAAAATACATTAATTTTAATAATATAAAATTAATTCGGTAGTGTAAAAACTAATCCATATTGATTACCACAAATCGTTGAACATCATAAAACATTATAAAATCATTAGGTACATTAATATTAACCATGTATCAAAATGTGTATTGAAAAAGTTAATGGTAATGAGAAAAAAGAGACACGGAAAAAAGCCAAGAAAAAAGGACAAATTGTTTTAGTTTAGATTTTATATATAATATAACAAAATAATGATAACTAGGTATTTTTATTACATTTTTATTAATTTCTCCATAATATAATGGGTATAATCACATTATAATTAACGGTATAATAAATAGATAATTTTCAATTATCATAGATAATATAATATTATAATATATGTTACGTATTAATTAATTTTAGAATTAAGATTTTAAAGATTATTATTGACCATAGACTTTGTTCTTTTTTAGTTATTTTACTATTATATCTGATTATTGAAATGATTTATTTATTTACTATTTGTGTTGAAGTATTTTTTCATTGTAATTTTGTATTTTTTTAAATTGTAATTTAATATACTGAAATATTCCAGATTTTTTAAAAGTTAATTGCACATGCCGTACATTTTCACTAAGATTTTTTTAATATTAAGAATTTGAAAATGAAAAAGATTATAAAGATTATTATTGACTATAATAGCTCTATGCCATATTATGATAACTGTGATTATTGAAAATAATTTATTTTTAAAATGACAACAAATACAATAAAAAATACCTAGTTATCGTATATAAAATCCAAACTAAAACAATTTGTAATTTTTTTTCCTGTGGCTTTTTTTTCTTTGGCTCTTTTTCCTAGATTCATAATTAATATCTCCATTATACAATAATATTATGACCATAATTATTTATATAATATCATCAAGTATATTAATACTACCTATATAGTATCGTTTTTTTCGATTACCAAAATTTTAAAATATATTCTTTTTCCAAAAAATGTATAAAACTCTTGTAGCATACATAAACATTTTCAACCGTTCGTCCGAATTTTTTTTTTTACTATAAACGGGTGTACGAGTATCTGTAACAAAATCAAAAGTTTTCCTCCGATACCTCTGTGAATAATTGTTATTTTTGTATTTTTTTCCACGTAATAACGACTCGTTAATTTTTATGGTTTCGGTATTATTGTTAAGCTTTGTACCATAAAAGTACCAACAAAAACAATAACTATAATATACCAGTAAGCAATACTGGAAATCGCTTTTATAATATATGTTTATTATAGTTAGTTAGATTTTAAGTTCGGTTAATCCACTCTGCGAGCATACTTAATTCCCAGATTTTAAACATATTTTCAACAATAAACTATAAATGCATAAACAATTTGTTTGGCCTACTATACTTAGTATAGTATACTTAATATAGGAAACCTAAAACTACCGAAACTAATAAAAATATATTATATAAAAAAATGTGTTACATCCTTGTAACCAAATGATCAAAGTATCTCATAACTATATACCTATTAGTCACTATGGACAGACATACGGACACAACGGGAATATATTACGATGTCTGAATATATAGGGAAGAAAAAGCAAAAGAAAAAAATGCCATATAGAAAAAAAAGCGAATTCGAGCAATCCTTAACGTTTTTTTGTGCACGCACAGAAATTAAAGGCTGTTATTAACATTTTACCAGTTTACCATGAGAATGTAGGTTTGACTTATTTCCGTAAATTCATACCTAATGAAGCTAATGATTTAGTAGAATATTTCGATCAAACACACGTCAATGGATCGTATAGGCGTATCGGCAAGGAAGATAAAATTAAATATTGAAAATGACCATCTATTTTTCTATAAGCAATTTGGAATGTGTATGTACGTACTTTACTAGACGTAGGACGTACAAATAACCAAACTGAAAGTTTCAATAATAGATTTTCAAGATCGATAAGCCACCAACAAGTTTGGATTTGGATACTTATAAAAAAAAATACCCTTGAGGTAGTATCTGATGAAACTAAAATATAGCAGCGATTATTAGAAACTATTCCACCAAACAAAAAAAATAAAATATATTATGAAAAAATGTAATTTAATTTAAATTATATTATGTAAAGAATATAGAGACAAGAAATGTAACATACCTGATTTTTACTAGCTATATCGCATACCATAAGATATTATGGATAGGTAACAATTTTAGAGAAATAATTATATTTGGATTTGACATTTGATTTATTATTATTATTTTTTTAGGGAATAATTTATTTTACACTAAGATAATATACTTACAGGTTAAACCTAACCTATAGGTATTGTCTTTAATATTTAAATCAATATATTTATATATATACATTATAATTATAATAATATAATTATATATATTTCCCTAAAGAAATAATAATAATAAATCAAATGTCAAATTCAAAAATAATTATTTTTCTAAAATTATTAATTATCTATAATATCTTATGGTATGCGATATAGCTAGTAAAAATCAGTTATGTTATATTTCTTGTCTTTATATATTCTTCACATAATATAATTTAAATTAAATTGCATTTTTTCATAATACCTATAATCTTATTTATTTTGTTTGGTGGAATGTTTTCTAAATAAATAAATACCAATTTTACCATTGAATAGTATGTAACAATGTAACTCGTTTAAAAAATATAAGTGATATTTTATTTTACTACTTAGGTACCTATTTAGAATTTAGTTATCTTACATAATTAATTACTTTTTTTCCATGTGCCATTTTTTTCAATTAATTTTTTCCGTATGACTTTTATTCTTTTGTTTTTTTTCCAACTCTACTTTTTTCCTTTATATTTATATTAAATATGAACATATTTATGTTTAGAAATTTAAAACTACTTATTGGAACAATTGTCCAGACGCTTTTTTCGGAATAGTATAATGCATATTTATTTTTATTTTTCGTAAAGTATATTTTTATAAAAATTTTATGAAAAATGACTATATTTAGCATATTTAGTTTCTTATATATAAATTAGTGCATATAAATCTGAGTAATTTAAAAATACATTTTTAGTTTTAAATTTAAAATTTAAGTTTTAAAATTAAATTCAAAATATTATTCATAGTTAGTTTTATTCTGTTTAAATGTTTATATTAGTAAATTATACGAGTATAATATTTACATTAAGTACATTTATGTTTTCACATAATAAATACAGAATTGAATTTTCATTTTCGTTTTTATTGTAATAACAATGTTAACAAAATAAATTAAACATACATTTTATTTTATCAATTAGGTACTTACATTATAAATTTTATAAAGTAAAGTATTTCCATTAGAATATTTTGTTTATAGTCTTCCAGTGTGTGGCTTAATATTTCTTAAAAAAATTAATAATACGTATACTTTCAATTTTTTTTTTTTTTTTTTTACAGTTACCTAAGTATATAACACTGAACTCTGCTCAAAATCGTTTGATAATAAAATGATTTATCATTGCACTTAAATTTAATTTATCCACTAAGTGCCTATAATACCCTACACGACGGTCAAAATACTCCATTTTAAGACTTCTTTTATCTTCTATTTTATTGTTTTACTGGCCATTTATAATTATTAAATATTCTTAAATTAAAAATTATGATTGCTTTTAAAAGTGTCTTGAATTGAATATAAACACAATAGAATTTATGTAAAACAAGCTAGTATAATACTTATTCCGGGTTGCATGAAAACAGTTCCATAAACTGTTGGCACGATAAAGTTATCGGTTCTATATATTACAAGTATATAGGACTTGCGTTTCATGAAAATATTGTAAATAGTATATATTAATGAGGTTATAACCGCTTACTTGGTAAACGTTGTATACGCATTTTAGTATTATCAAAGATAAGATATATTTTTTATGGTAATATAAATTTTATTGTTTGTTATAATTTAAATCCATTATTTTATTTGTATATATATATATATAATCTTAGTTCGTGGTGTTGACTAATTATGTTATCTTCATCAGACTCGTAAGACAAAGATGAAAATGATGACTTTTGAAGTCATAATATATATTTATACAATTTAAAAAATATTCAATGTAAAATAATCTTTATCAAAAAAATTTACTAAATTGTACAGTGGTTTTGATTGTTGTATGTAAATATGAAAATTATGTAATAACAAAATTAGAATTAAATGATAAAAACACTGTAAAACAATTGTGTAAATTATACAGAACCGAAATTAGATCTATAACTTATTGACTCAAAAACTGTATATTTAATAATATCTATCAATTTTACAGATCTGATAACGAGTTATCGGTTCTGTAAATTTTCATGCAACCCAACATTATACTTATAATTGGTTGCAATAAAAATATTATAAATAAGATGAATAATATGTTTAAATTAAACTGATTAAACTTTTTATATTAAATACATTCGTTTCTACGCCAAACACGTAAAAAGAGTTTTTTATGCCTTTAAATGTAATAAATGCACTAAAAAGGGTCAAAACATGACCTAAAAACAAACAAGTTAAAAATATTTTAAAAATAAAAGTTTTACTTTAAAATTCCCTAACGTGTATTAATTTATTTTTTATAATATTTGATAATAGTATACAATAATAATGATAATAATATATTATTATATAACAGATCGGAAAATAGAAGGTAAACAAAGAAGGGGAAGGCCTAGAACGCCATTCATGAAGCAATGGAAGGCACCAGAATAAAAACATATAGAGAACTTAAAAGAACTATAAATGAAGGAGGAAAATGGAGAGAAACAACAATAATTTAACCAATATTAAAATTAAAGAAAATAAAAATATATTTGAAAACATTTTCTAGATAGATTCACGAAATAAACACAGGATTTAGTTTGGATGGATGAAATGCAATATAATGTCAAATAATTTTTGTGACAAAAGGATACTTTTAGAGGATGTGTTAATAGGTGCGTTTTATAAAACAGTGATGAGACCTCTCAAATGTTGTGTATGGGTTAGACAATCGGATTGTATAAAGGAGGATATAAAAGAGGATAAGTGTTGCAGAGATAAGAGGATAAGAGGTGGATGAGTGGAGTGATTATATAGAGAAGTCAAAATAATAAACGAGTACATATGAGAGGTAGTATCGGAGTCAGTGGCGTACATAGGGGGAGGATATGTGGGATAGATCTCCTCTTGACTTTTTTTTTAGAATATTTTATCTTTATAGTGTTTTTGTAATGAAAATATTTTTTATCAATTATATTTTCTTTTGATGATAACAATATCGCAAAATATATTCTGTGACCATGGTGTCTACTCAAATCAATTTTATTATTATTTAATATTACATATTATATATATTATATATATCATAACTTTCTTATCTGATAAACTCTAGTTGGCACATGGTTGAAATCACGGATTTAATATAATATTTCATGAAATTATAGTTATGACGATAATATAACCTAGCAATATAATAATAAATGTGCATTGTGAATTTCGAGGTGAATTTTATGATTTTCATTTATATTTCAATTTGCAAACATTTGATAGAAATGTGATCGGAAGGTGGTAAGTATGATGTTGGTGGGTGTTAGTGGTCGACCACAAATAGTTCCAAGAGAACTGTGAAGGAGAAGAAGAACATTTAATATTTGAAAACATTTGCCTGCCCTATATCGGTATGTCCACCGCGCACTCTAATATTACTTCCTGTATAATTTCAAAATACAATATACCGTAATTTAATATCGTTTTTTTTTTTTTGTTTGTTTATATTTTTGTGAGGTATTTATTTATTTATTATTATTTTTTTTTTTTAATTCTTGTGTACCTTATGCGTTGAAATTGATTTTAAAATAAAAACTGATCGATTGTTCGTATTTTATTTTCAGGACGACCTAAAGCGATCGGGCAAGAGTTCGGTGGATTCGGGCGTGGGCGACATGATCAACCAAAACGCCCGACCGCCGGGGCCGTACGCCGTACCGGAAGTGCTGTTACGTTACTTTAGCGTTGGTTCGGACGGTATGCCACTGCTCACCACGATTACACCGGAAATGGTAGACCCGACCGATTATGGAGATTGGTCGGGCAAGGACTACGTGGACTTGCCCGACGACCAACAGCCACAGGAATATATCCCCGTGCACAATATGTGACGAAAATCATAATAATTATTGTACTTCACGCGAATCATAGTTTATATCGATATTCATTTCAATCAAATGTGAAAAAAGAATAGAAAAACGGTTTTTTTTTTTTTTTTTAGTTTTTAATTGTGAACAACTTTTTGTATATTTTTCGAAATATTATTAAACACTTTTGACGTGATTTTATAACGAGAACATCGAATAGTTTTGATTTTACAAACACCGTATGTGAATATTTATAGTGACGCAAAGGTAACAATAATGTCCAGACGAGACTATTTCAATCTAGTAGAATATTTTGGTCATTGTTGGTGCAAAGTCTCGTCATTTTTTGGAATAAATTTAATATTAAATTTAATCGACGATTTTAATTTTGAATCGTTTAAATTCACGCAAACAGCACATCATGCCGTGTCATGAAAAGTACCCGTAATAAAAAATAAATTTACAAATGTAGTTCTCAACTAAATGTCGATTGTTATACATTTTATTGGACTTGTTTATTCATTTTTTATGATCTTTTTAAAATCTTCCGCTAGAAAAATTCCGAAGACACAATTCAATAAGGATACACTATTATGAATGACTAACAATAAACACTTATACATTTATAAATATCTACTATAACTTTATGTTTATATAGTTTATTTATATTTTTGTTGCCATTGTTAATATTGCAATATATATATACATATATACATATCTCATAGAATAAATAAATTAATAAATAAATATTTAAAATATACATTCAATATTTTAGGCCGAAACTGGTTGGTTATTGTTAGTAAAGTCCAGACGTTTGATGCCACTCGATAAATAATTACTAATAAACGGGAGGACAATATAGTCCTCAACTTGAAGGTCGTCAAAGAAAAGATCCTAATATTTTTTAAAACTTTGTTTATATTTATTTATTTTTAAAATTTTACTTCACTAAATATACGCCAACAGCACAATATCATAAACAGTTGGACATTTGAGATATGTCGGTCAACGATCAATATGCCGGTAGTTTTTTCGAATATTTATCGAGTTGTTTCGTTGGCATTTTTTAACTACTCAATTTTAAAACTGTAAAAATAAACAAATAAAATGTATAAAAACTTTTCCAACAATAACCAATTACAGTTGAGTACTATTTTTGGGGGATTTTGGTGGATTCTGTTGGTGAAAATAACCCACAATTCTAGAACTAAGTTGTAGAGCGATTTTTGGGCACATCTTAAAAGATTGCGCTGCAGTTAGCAAATAATTTAAATGGTCAATATAAAATAAACCGATTAACGAGTAGATTAGTTAAAGTTAAATTAATTTTAATTTTTAACTCAATAGAAACTTTATCTAAACAATAATTATATCTAAAAGGAAATTAACTTATATTTTTCTGTCTTTTTACCAGTTTAGTTTATTTTAAATTTCATCTGTCCAAAGTCTAATTAATATATTTATTGTCAGATACTATTATTATGATTATTTAGACGTAAACATTTTAACGTAATTCATAAAATGTCTGAACTGTTCTCTCTTTCATTTTCAAATAAATTATTGAACAATATTTCATGGTATGAATTAATGATTTATTTTTCATTCTAGAAATATCAAAGAGTCAATTAAAAATAAAATGAACTTAAGATAATGATAACTTGTTCACTTAAATTATATAATATACCTACTCAAAATCGTAATTAATAATTTAAAAAAAATCTTGTCGACTTCATTTTAGCAACTATAAAATCAACTTATCCAGCCTTGTGTCCATTATATGACTGAACCTCTCCAACAATATACAACAAATGTAATGGAATTGTCTTACAGAAAACTATTATACATTTGCACTGCCAATTTCACAACTATAATTACAGTGATAAATAGCAGAAATTGTATTTGAGTATTGATATTAAATAATAAATGTATCTATACTTATTTTCAATTACTTAATTAATTTGTAATCAAATGCTCCAATAAGGAAGTTATGTTTAATTGCATACAATAAAAATAATATAATTTATTTTTGTGAAATAAAAATCGTAATTTGCATGCACTGTGAATCCTACATGTTCAATGTTCGTATACCTAATAATAAATAATATATTATCATTGAAAACTACAAATTGTACACGAACAAATAAAATTGTGACGGACGTTTAATGGTGACAAATACAGCACACCGAAACCGATTTAATTTTATTACTTCGACGCAGGGTATTATTGAAATTAAATTTATTCTGAACTCGCGAATTACAACCACAAGGCTAAAACCAAAATAACAAGTCACATATGTAAATATATATGATATTATATTATAAATGCATAATGTAGATATAATTACGATAACGACAATAATTTAACGCAATATTTATATATACATAAATATATTATATTACACACAAATTATACAATTTTAGTTTTTGAGTATAACAAGGAATTTATTGATTTTAATTGACAATTATGTATTTTTTTAAAAATGATCCGTATTTTTGTATGTAGAATCTATGTACATACATTATAGATAATAGATATACATATATATATATATATATATATATATACTTTTCCGGATAGAAGGTTTAGAAAGTTTTCGGGTATGTGTATAGCTCTCTCATGGCAAATTCATATTGTTTGCTATTTTAAACAGGTTATTACTTCGATTTTCCTAGTGATTTTTTTTTAAGTATAAAAGAAAACTACCAAAAATCGTTTTAAATTTGAAAATTATGATGAAAGAAACTTTAAATGTGCACTAATTTTTTACTATATTGACGTTGACGTAGTTAAAATATTAAAACTCGTTGACCCCAATTTTCAATCATTTTTATAATAAATTTTGAAATTTTATCTGTTTTTTAATGTTATATTTCTTTACGGAAGGTAGGTATTGGAAAAAAAAATACCTTCACGATAGATTTCTTCCAACTTTACTAAATCAAAATATTTTCATTATTATTTCTATAACCAATATTTATTTAATATTGTACATTTAAATATAAATATTAACAATTGCAGTATGCATGTTGTATAATATTACATAAGTCGTTTAAAAAAAAGATCGAAGAAAAAAGGTATATATGTTTACTAATACAGATACAGATTTATAAATATAGATAGAGATATAGATATAACTACTCCATTTAAATTGAGTTAATATTAATAACTTATGACATATACAAATGAATCATCGGGCTAATACAAGTTGATATAAAAATAATAGGTAACTAATAAAATAATGTTTAATTACTAGTCAAGATTAGTTTGCAGAAAAATTATCAAATTCTTAATTGCAGTTAAGTTATGCAGATTTAGGTAGTATATGTTAATACTATTATTGAACTACGTATTATATAGAATAATATATTATATATTCATATATTTGATATATTTGATGTATTATCAAATACAAATACACATGTACACATTTTTTAAATAATATACTTACTATTTTCTATTAAAATGATATTTATTTTATTTATATATACCTATTATATAGGCATATGGTATATTATTATTGTTGTTCCATATATATATATAAGCATGGTACAATCAAATTTTGAAATTTCAACGTGGGGGGGAGGCAAATTAATAGACAATTTTTCACGGTTAAAAAATAGCCGTAAATACTTACTGACTCACTAGGTTTTTTTTTAGTTCAAACTTGATTTTGGGAATATTATTTCTTTCGGGAAACCTACAATTCCACCAAACTCACACAAATCCGAAAGAAGTTTAACTTGGTCCATTTGTTCTTACAGTACACATCACACAGGTTTTAATGCATGTATCTATTTTTTACCGACAAAATGAATAACTAACTTAGAAATTATGTGTAATACCCATATAATAATATGACATGACGATTTTTGGAAAAGTAATAAATTAGTTGTGATTTACGATTTTTATTGTATCTATATTGCCAAGAAATTTGAATAAGACCGAAGAGTAACTAGGTAAAGTACTATAATTAATATATTTTAATGTAGGTATATGTCTTAATTATTTATTTATTTGAATGTGATAATAATGAATAATATTTTTAATTACATTTTATATAAATTTTTATTGAATTATTCAAACACACGTCCGATTTTATGATTTTGATTTAAATGGTTGGTGATATAATCGGATATTTTGAATTTATTATATGGAAAGAATTACAAAGGTCTTCGCACCGGTACCAACTCAAAAGAAGTGCTAAATGTGCCGTTGCACAAAGCCCCGCGCATTTAACGACCCCGTTGCCAGTCCCCGCTAGGCCATTTTTGAATAAAATGTATACGAATGACCATTTTTTATTTTATTTTTTTTGATTATCTTCTCTTTTTGAAAGCGATTTCCAAAGTATTAGAGTCCGGTGTGAATAGTGAACGACCTCTTTTCGCACCAATGTGAGATTTTTTTATGCTACATCCAATTATAGTTAACATATTCTCAATGTCTTGATTCTGATTATACGTCATTTTATCAGTTTATATTTATACTCTAAAGACTTTACAACTACAAAATTGGTTAAGTGATCTTATGAAAAACACAATACACTCGCCGAATTATTTATTTTTAATTTATAGGATATACTCTTATATGTTGTAACAATTTATTTCAAAAAAAATTATATTGTGGAGGTTAAAAAACTAACAAAATTGTTAAATCGAAATATACGAAAAAAAATATTGTGAGTCATCGTTTATGGGGTGGTATAAAATATTACGTCACCGGCCGATACGAATCGCATATATGTACGAAAAGGGGACTAGTAATTTTGCAAATTAGAAGCCACCCATATAGGTTAGGGTTCAGTATACGGTAAACGCCGATGTTGTTCACGTTGTCGCGAATAAAGTGAAATCAATAGTTTACATTTGTTTGTGTATATTACTTTTCATTGTTATTTATTTATTTTTTTAATGATAATCGAAATCATGAACATTTTATAAATCAAAAATTTACTTTATTTATATTTAAAAAAAAAAAAAATGAAAAAATTCTAAACATTTTTTAACAATTATTATTATTATTAAACCGAAACCACTGTGTAATAAAAAAAAATATTAATAATAATAAACGTAGGTGTGTGCCATCGTTTTTTGAAATACGATTATAAAACAAAGTTTATACTTTTATTTTATTAATGAATGACACCGTATAAATAACGTTAACTTTAATACGTCTCGCCATATACGTGTAAATCGCCCCATAAAATATATTCTACGTTTTTCACTATTCAATTTTATGACTAACAAAAAACAAACAATGCCGTAGAGATAACGACCCAGGATAACTGCAATAAACTTTATAAAATGAATTCGAAATATTTAAATCCCACGTTTCGATATCACGTCGTCGTTTTTAAAGACCTGAAACCTATTTTCCAAAACACGATAATAACGTAACAGTAATTTGCTAGGAAAACTATTTGTTTTTGAAACTAGTATACGACACTTAGGTAGTTAAGTAGTTATAAATTAAAATTAAAGTAAATTTAGTGAATAGTTTGTTTAAAAATAAATAACTTAAATTATATTAGTTAAAAAGTAAAACTGTCATTTTACTAACAATTTTACTCAATATTTATCGATATTTCACTCATAAAACTACTGGAAACATCGAAAAATTACCTCTTCAAAGGACCAACTAGATTTAATTATCTATCAAAAATGATCTTTAAACCAAAACTCTCCCTCAGCTCCTACTCCAAAAAATACGTATAGACAAAAAAAATACATCATCTTAAAACCAATACATTCTTCGCTTTATACTCAGATTTATTTGGTCAAACATGAAATCAAAATTCAAGAATGAACATATTGATAATATTAAAACAATTTTACGTAAGTCAATTAAAATCACTTAAGCTTTGAAAATGTTCAATGCGTTTGTATTCATAGCGTTACCTAATTATAGATATCAATAGCTAAGTGGGTATTTACAATTTAAATCATAACCGTTAATTATTGATCATTTTCAATATAAAATTCAAAACTAAAATCAGAAAAAAAATAAAACAATACTTACATAAAACCAACATTATATTAATCGTTATTAAACAAACGTATTTTTAGTCAAACGGTCGATTACTAAAATATATATATTTTTGCCATTATTATTAATTTTCAATCGTTTCGTTTGAAGTTTGAACATGGGTTGATTTGCATAGGTTATTTTTCGTAATTTTAACCAAGTAATGCCAGATCCGCCTATAACATATAATACCTAGGTATGTTTATCAATTACTGCATTCGCGGTTTGGTTTTCATCGTCAATTTCTAACATATTACTGTCAAATTTATTCTGACTTCTGAATAGGAAAATGTAACTGAAATAATTTGGATTTTTTTTCTTTGTAAACATGGATGCAATTTCTTCCATTTCTCGCTCCCCCCCCCCAACTCACCTAAACACTCCCTTACGATAATAATAATAATTCATTGATGTCATAATATAATATAGGTATATATATTTAAGGCTATAAAGAGCACGCGGTCAGTATATTTTCCGAGGTGTCAAGTTCATTTTATGTAATACCTATACTTTACAGGGTGTACAAAAGTATGGAAAAAATGAAACCCATATATCGTATATGCATATAATGATCCATAACTATTGAACACTCTGTATATAAAGTAGACGGTACATACGAGTGGTCTCCCTTTTTTTCTCACATAAAATTGTCATACTGACGAACGTATATATATATATATATATATATATATATATATATGTATAGATTTGAAGGGTTTCTTTTAGTCTTGATTATCGCGCACCGATCACATTTCCCTCGACCTGCCAAATACACACTCCATAGTTAGCCGTCGAATACTGAACATTATATAAGGATTATATAAGTACACGTTTACGGTACGTTAAAGGTGAGTTTTCTTTTATTATAACAATACACTGTTTTACTCATTATTTTTTATATAAAAAAAAAACTATAATTTTTTACACATAAACCTATAGACCAGATAAGATATGGACGTACCGTAATGGATGGTATAGATATTTAGAGAATGGATATGGTTTCCACATTTTGGATTTTAGAAATTAATGATCTGTTTGTGAACATTTTTGGATTTTTTTGACTACTAAAATTAATATAACAGGTTATTCAAAAAATGTTTCAATTTTACTTACAAAATAAAATATAAGTGTTAAATGTTTGCACGACACGCATAATATACTAGATACATAATTCTAATTATTAACTACCATACGAATAATAATAGAGTTTAATTTCAAATCTCTATTGATTTCTAAACTCGATATTTCAAGGATTTCGAACAACTATAATTACATAATACTCCTTCTATACAAATAATACGTAGGAACATATATTCTAAAGTTTATACCTCTAACATATAGGTAAAATAATAACGAAATTTTCTTTCACTGAACAAATAAAATTCCATCCCCTCATAATAGGCACAACATTCATCACAAAAACATTAATTTAGCCCCTCCCTCGCCCTAAATTAAATTATCTTCTACAATAATTAACTTGTAGTTCCATATACAACGAAAAATATCGCAAAGGTTGCAGACTTTCCGCTCTCCCCCACGTTTTGTAAAATTTTCGATGGATATATTATTTTTCTTCTGTGGCCTTATTACTACTTTCTAAAAGTTTTCGCCTCTTAATTTTGTCGTATATAATTTCTTTCCACCTTTCTATTCTCAGCATTTCTAGCACAGGATTTTCTATTTAGTCTTTACTCTGCGATTTTCATTCTATAACAATTAATTATTCAAATTTTATCATCTCTTCTTGTCATAATAATATGGTCTTTAATGAAACTACTCAATGATCACATTTTAAAGTTTTTACAGGCAAAATATAAAAACCAATTATTAATCAATAAAATTAACAGTACTTCAAAAATGTTATACAGCAAATTCAAAAATTAATATAATTAAACAATTAAATTGGTATACATTTTAAAATGAACAACATATTTAATATACCTAGTAACAGACACGTATTTATTATTTTTTATTTTATTAGTAGGTACTGATGCCTAAAGTAACTTGATGTTAAGATTTACGTTTTTCTTTAATTTTTAAATATTTTATAATGAATAATTTTGGTTTTTATTCTTTCAGTCATATACTTATAACATCATATTATTATTATTATTTATTTCTATTTTTATTTATAGATTCATAGTCAAAAAATGTGGAAATCCTTTACCCACAATTTATAATATTACTTTTACATACTACACAAAATGTGTTACGTATGAATATAACTAATATTAATGCAATAAAATAAATGAATAGATATTTTTACAAAGTTATATTATTATAGTACATTTTTATTTTGGAATTCGGTTAATGCTGAATTTAACTTAGAATATAGGAAAATGTATAATTTAATACAATATTATAATGATAAATTTTAGGTATAGGAAAAAATTCATTTTCCCTCATATAGTTTTATCTATAGTGTAAATTCATTTTTTAACTAAGGAATTCCATCCGTAAACTATTTTATCAACGCCTCTTACCGATCTTTTTTGTTTCAACTATCTCATTAAATTCTTTATCAATATCTCTGATATAAACTTTTTTTTGTTTTAAACGCTATACAACTTTCCAGAAGTCGAATTACTTATCTGGAACTCTCTACCAATATAAAAATATAGCCATTAATCAGTAATTTATACTTTTCCTATATGATAAGTTATAATTAGAACACTCAAAGGACCAATATACTATATACGGTACTGTTGATTTATTGCTTTGAAGTTGAATATTTTGAATAATATTGATCCATATATGAATGCACTGACGCACAACATGGCCCCACCTGTGAATTATCGTTCCACAATCTCAAAAATGAATTCTTCAAAGACCCTTAACAGTCAACACACGACTTTAATTTACTATGTTATTACGTAGCTCAACAATAAATAAGTGGATAGTCTTGTTGTTTTACTCTATAATGAAGTAAATAAAAAAAATAAATAAATAATTACCAACATAGAACATTGTGTATTTAATTTTTAATGACTATATTATGCACAAAGGAATATTATATATATATTATTATATATTATTTATATATTACAAAACCTTAATATAAGCTTCCATTTTTTTTCTCAGAAAACTTTAAAAACCAATTTTATAAAAAAAAATTTAGTTTACTTATTTTTAAAAAGTTTATTCGAATCCTTTTTGATGTAAATACAATAATATATATTAATAGGTTATAAAATAAAATACTATTTAAAAAATTGATTTTACACGACTGATTGTGCGTATAGATATCGATGGCCAACGAAAGCACTCCATTAACTAAGACTGATGATGTCACGCCAGTATCCGGTTCGCAATATATTTCGCTGTCGAAACACGAGACTGACCACACGCCGACATGCCTAAAACCCAGGTGTTGCATGTACGCCGTATTACTGTAAGTCATTTTAATTGAAACTCTAATTTTTACTTTATTTAATTTTTTTTTTTTTTTTTTTTTGGTATAACGATGAATAAAAGCCTACAAGTATATATATTTATATATTCTTTAGTTAGTGACATAAACAATAACATATAGTTTTATTGTAATGCGTAAAACATTTGTAAAACATCTATATCGGCGGGAATATTTTTCTCCAAAAATCAGATTCCATTTTTCTCCACTGTTCATTCTCCTTCAAAAAAAAAAAAAAAAAAAAACGTATTCATTTATTTATTTTACATTAATACAAAACACGGGTAATACACTATACGTACTAGTTTTTACATCGATACTACTACAAAAACAAAATATAGAATAATGAAAATTGAAAAAAAATCAACTAAAATTCGTTTTATATTATTTAAGAAATTTAATATAATATGTATTGTTTATCAATATTGAATTTTTAAGTAAGTCTACGAGATTTATTAACTTTTCTACAAAATACGCTTAAATGAGCTAAATTGATCATAAATCCATAAAATATGCATATAATATATGTGGGTGGGCAATATAAACTTATCGCTATGCATTCGCTACTAAACAAATCGACATTTTTTCCTATCTAACTACGCATATACTCGTTACGTATATGTAAATACATAATATAAATTCAGGCTTTACTTATTATACTCGCGTTATAAAAATTAAAAAGTTTCTGTGCTATGGACATTGGACATATAATATAATATATACGTCCGGAGAACGCTGAACCCATGTATATGTATTGAACCTATTGGGAAAAAAAACAGATTACCACCAGAGTGCTGTAGTATTTACAAAATGGCCGTTCTATTCGGGTTATCAATTTATCATTATTATTTTTATATTACCTAGTGGTAGGCGTTCATACTATTATGAGCACAGAATATATTTTAGTTCATGTGTATGTATTTATTTTCTTAATATTTTCATTAACACATTATTGTACATAGCAATAAGATTATCTTTAATTTACAATGGCACTACCTTTGAAAGTCATACCTATTTGAATATGCTCAATGCAATACTAGTTCGAGAAATTCCATTGAAGGTGAGCAAATACTTAACTCAAAATAAAATTGTATTATGTGGAAAATTAATTGAGGTAAGTTTGTTTTTAATAATAATTATACTGAATTGTATTATATATTATGAATAAAAATAATTTTTACAATATAATATAGTTAGATATCTATTGACCGTGTTGTAAAAAATACTTTTAAAATGTATTTAAATACATTTGAAAAAGTATTGAAATATAAATAAAAATACTGTATAAATTACTATCGTACTATGATATTAAGTTATTTACCTACCTACAAAGTTTGACCAACACGAATGACAAATACCCACTCGAATAACAAGTATTGTTTATAGTAATAATAGGTATATTGTTTAATTTAAAGTAAAATAAAATATCAAATTTCTGCCCCATCGAGCTAGAAAAATGTTTTTTATTCAATATGTTTAAGTAATTACATATTAAATTACACTAAAACTAAGTTTATGCGATAAAATATAACAGCGAGATATTATAATAATGTCATAAATATCATTTTAGACACGTTTCTTTGTAGGTATTTTTTTTCAATAAATTTTTAAATAAAACCTAACTAATTTTAATAAAATTTGATATTTACATAGTTATTTCGAAGTTTGTGTCAGTCGGTCATTTTGCTCATTTTTGTCGTTGTCCGATATTCATTTCAATTCAAAAGTAATTTTATTAAATTAAAGTATTTAAATTGTTGCAAAAATACAAAAGAAAATTGCATTTAAAATACTTTTTAAATACACCTTGATTGTATTCAAAAATTGTTTTAAATACTTTACAACACTGCTGCCTATTGAAATGCTTTTTCTCTTTTTAGTAGATTATTTTAAGCAATATATTAAAAAAGTGTCAAAACATGTGCTATACAATTTAAAAACTGTTTATTAATGTTTACTATTATATTTTTTTGTTTTTTATTGCTTATTTTTATTTGTTGTGCCATAGTATATAATAAAAAGAGTACAATATCATATATTAACAATAAAAGTACGTTGGATGGCAACTTCGCAAATGCACGACCAGCACAAGAAAATAATAATATATTATTACAGTCGTCGCCGGATAAATTGGCAAGGCGACCAGGGGTTCTCCGTATTTGGACGTTATTACCGAATACATCATAAGATTTCAAAATTGATTTTTTCCGGTTTCCATATCACATTGATTCATTAATTTCGTCATTGTCAGCCGAAGTCGCGTTTATTTTTATAGATTTAGGGTAAACAACTTGGTGTAGTGGCGAGCCGCGACTGGTTTGGGCTACACTTTCAAAAAAGCACCGCCGCCGCCGTGCCAATTTATCTGGCGACGACTGTACCCGATTAGAATAACCAGAATTTTATCCACCAGAGAGCCAGTGTCGTTAATCTGATGAATAATAAAATTTCAAACTATTTGGGGGGGGGGGGTGAAATTACAATATTTTTCATGATGTAAATAAATATTTTCATTTTTGTTTTTATCAGAGATTCTCAATAACCTCAATATTTTTGATATGATAATTGCGCCTAAATTTCATTTTCATTGTTTTTTCATTGTTTCATTCAAATTCATTGTCAGATCATTCTTAAGGAGGCATAACCCTGATCCCCTAATGGGTATAATCTATGTCGTTTCACCCCCTATTAACTGGGTATTTTTTATATCGCATTCTTGTATTTTTTATAATAAATTTAATATGAAAATAGTAAAGTGAATTCCGCAATTTATTCAATGATTAAAAAATAATCGTGATTTCTCTTCGAATTTGGACAATAAATTTGCTGTAATTATATAAATATTACTTATAAAGGGGTTAGATATAGTCCACCTATAGAGTTATAAATATAGGAAATTTAAACGAAATTGTATGACAATAATATCTAATAATTGAACAACGTTTACATTTTGAAAGTAAGTTCTATGTAAAGTGGTTCTATGTAAAAATAATTTTTATAGTTCAAGTTTTTTATGTATTTATAAATTTTATTAGAAATAGAAAAAAAAATATTAGACATAATTAAATATTTCATTTTTTTAGATTTCAACTTTGTAAATTGTTATTTCTCCATTTCATGGTTATATCTTTACTATATTATCTAGGGAGTAGATTCCCGATTTTAAATACGTATAAACTTGAAATATTCAAAATTATTTTTCAAAATATAAAAATATTTAGCCAAAATTGATTTAAAATATACAATTTAATTTTCATAGCTAAGAAATCATAATCAAAGATATTTTAAAATAAAATAAAATAAAAAATGTAAAAGTCATCGATTTCTTAGCCATAAAGTTAAAATTCATAAATTATTTCCGTAAGCGTTAACTCGAACAAACCAAATTACACAAGAAAGTGTATATTATAGTCTACAGGTTGCCCATCGTCACTTTACGTTATTAAATTTGTCTTTACGGTTTAAATGCAATCGTTTGTCGTACTTGATAATGGAATTTTGAAAACATAGTAAAACTATAATATTATATGAATAATTAACCCAAAGAAACCAGCAAAGTTCGATGTCGTTTAATGTTATTTGTTTTTATTTTTCTAATAACAAAGTATAATCAAAAATGCATGTGATAAAGGTAATATATTTTAATAATTAAAATCAATTTTTGTAACTTTCTATAAAAAAATATAGTACATTTTAATAACGTTTACAACCATAAAACACTTGAAAATTGTAAGAGCTGCAAGTTGTACGTAGGAAAAATATTTAAAAAATTATATAATAATTTATAAATATGTATAAAATATTTTTATTAAGAAAATTTTAAAATATAATTTTAGAAGAACAACATAAATAAAAATTATATAAACTGCAGTATATGATGATTATGGATACAATGCGAAGATAAAATTAAAGCATTGAGATGGTGAATAAATAATAAAGCTTATAATTTATTTATTTACCAATAAAAACGGGTACAAATAATATAGTTTAATAAAAAAAAATTTACATGACAACAAATAAATTATGTACAAAAAAATATTTTTTTTATGTTTTACTTAAAAAAGTTGAATTATAAATGTCCAAGAAAATGAGTCACGGATAATTTTTAATGAAAGCATATTACAGGTATACAAGGAATGATGTAGATTTTAAAAAAAAAAGTGTCTTTTAGTATTCATTTAAAATGTATTTCCACGTGTACTACTCAGTAATGTTCAATTTTTAAAATTTAAAAATTTAGCGTAGTCATACACTATATACATACATACACAGTGTATACACAGTATATGAATACAGATAGATCACTAGGCTTGAAAACAACAGAAAGACGAATACTGTCTTCTGATAGGCTCCACAGTTATCTGTGTATAGTTACATACAACTATATAAAATATTTTGCTAATATACAATATTATTGTATAAATAGTTCATCATTTTTAATGTTATCATAATAAAAAAACAAAACACTAGTTTTAGTTTATCTCACGGGAATAAAATTTAAATTTCTGGTATATATATCGTGGTCACAGTGATTCGTGTGGAGTGAGCAGAGTTATCAATGGCCAAATTACGTCGTCGTTTTTCTTTACATTACGAATGAGCTATCTGTATTCATATAATCTATGGTGTGTACATTCATACGTATACTATACATAGAGTAAGAATATAGAGACCATACCGCATATTAAACATGGTACCACCTGAAGTAGGCCAAATGGTAGAAAAACATGGTAACCAGATAAAAAAATTTTAATTCCCAAACTACTACTGTATTGGTGAAACTGTAAAACATGATATTATCTTACATTAATATTTGTATTTTAATATTTTTGATACTTTGACGTATTGATAAGTGATAGTAATATATTTTTACAGTTTCGCCGACATTATGATAGTATAGAAATTTTTTTCTTTTTTTCTCATTACTATGTTTCATTTTACCTGCTATCAAGCATTATGGCTACACATTAAATACTATACATAACTATGCCTACAATTTACTCACTCGTACACTATAATATGGTGTACCTATGACTTATATACACCGTATTTATACTTATTTTACATTTTAGATTCATGCGATTTAAATTGGCCAATATTATTATGTGGTTTATATATTATTGTATTTGTCGGTTACTAGAAAAAAAAATAAAATATGAATATATGTAATTTGTACCAAAAATTTTTAAATCTGTTTATAATTTGCACCAAAAAATGAAAATTTGTCATTTTTACCACCATATTATAGGCAATATATAAATTTGTAATTTGCCCAAAAATTAAAATCGATTATTCTTTCGATACAACAATAGCAAATACTCCACAGTGCACACTAATGAATACAGAATTTAACAATAGTTATATGTATTAGAATTGAGAAGATAAATAATACAGAATAGGTTTAATGCGAAAAAGTATTGCTGCCACCACAGAACATTATTACATTTAACTAAAACATATTCCACAATATACATATATTCTATGAGATATTTTATGGACTGTGTTGCTACCATAATCACAGAATAAAATATTAAAATTAAATAATATTATTCTGTATCGCGACTTCTAACGTTTTTCATATATTTCATTAATGCACACTACACACTCGCAGAATGCATCAGACTACACGCGTGTATCAATATAAGTGATAATTTGACACCGTCAAGTTCACCGTGTCATTTTTCAACACTCATGTAGATAATAAATACACTATATTTTCATATGGAATTTGTATAATCCATTGTACCAGTTGATACCAGTTGATACTTATCGTTTTCATTTTTCACACAAAAAGTGTACATCAATTTAGGTAGATGAAAAACGATATTATATCGTCTAAAACCGTGATACAATCACAAGTGTTATCATAAATTTTAGCTTTTTTTTTTATTGTTAATTTTTAAGTTTACAACATTAATTAATGTCAATGAACTATAATGAGGAGACCCAACTCCGTAGTAATTATTTTATTGAATTAATTCACAATACATCAATAACTAACTACTTTATATTGTATATATATATATAATATATGTTACTAAGGTTCTATAGGGAACTAACAAAAATACTTCTGTCCCAACGTGTTACCTTAAATAGAAGAATATATAACCTAACACAAAAAGTTAAGTTAAAATAATGAAAATGTATGTAAGTAAGGTAAATTATTTAGCTTAAAAAATATATTAACTAGTTGATTTTAACTTTATTCATTTTAGTATATAGGTGGTCAAGGCCCTTGCAAACATGTTAGTTTTAAGGGGTTATGCATAGGCAACTTTAGAAATCCATGTGAGTTTATATTCTTAAAGGATGATAAGTAAACCATCGTTAGTGTGTGACGTATCACACGGGCTATAGCTATGTATTACCCGCATATCCGCACGCGCCCACATAAATCGTAGTGAATAAATAAAGTAAAATATTTTATTTTATTTTCATTGATACCTAAAAATCCTGACCAAATTAAGAGTACTTAAAATATTCCGATTTTAATTCTGAAAAATATTAGTATCTTTAGTTCTTTACTAAAGAATATTATATGCAATTTTTTTATGTTTTATTATGTCATATGACAAATATTTACAAATTAGTAAATTTATAAGAATTTACAAAGAATTTTATGACTAAATCAGTAGGACTAAATAAGTTGGATAGAGTGGAAAACAAATGAAGAAGTACTTAGAATTATAGGAGAAACGTACATTCATAGATGCGATTAGAGCAAAGCGTTTGAAAATGGTTGGACAAACCCTGAGACATCCAGAAGAATTGCATAATATAATATTAAAGGGTATGATAGAAGGAAAGAAAACTGTAGGACGTTCTCGAAACTCTTAAATAGGACAAATTAAATGTGATGCAGGAGTCAAAACCTTTAAGGAACTTAAAGAAAAGGCTAGCAATGGCCAAAATGGAGAATCGGAGTTGTAAACCATTCTTCAGATTGAAAAAAAAAAATAACAATATATTTTACACAAAAATTTAAACTTTTGATGAAAATCCTTTTTTCATTCGGTGATCTGTAACAGTATAACGTAATTTTCCATTTAATGTTTACTATAGAAATTACAGTATTTTATTATAACATTAGCAATATAGTACATTAGTACAGTTATAACCGTATATGAACTTATACTAAACATACCTATTAATAATTATATTTCAATAATCGTTTTCTGAATAATTGGATTTTGTGATTTTTAAAATCCCATTTTTGACAATTTATAATTGTAATTTTTTAAATACATGAATTTGTAATATAAGAGCTAACACTTGTAATTAATCACCTATAGTCATAGTATATATATATATATATATATATATATATATAACAATAACGATGTAGTATAATTTACTAAAACTAAAGAGCTATAAAGGTAAATCGGTGAATGGACAAGAACGAAAATATAAATAAAAAATAGATTCGCGCATGCAATGCGGTCAGGTGATTTCGACCCTGCACACGAAAAAAAAAAAATATATACATGGTTTTTCTAAAGGACTAATGTTGTTCGGGATCCCTCTATAAATCTCAGGATGTTCCTTTTTCGTATACATATATATATATATGATTATATTATAAATTATTACCTTTTTTTTCCAAATATACATACATTTCGTGTATATACATATATATATACAATATACATATATCGGCATAACATTAATTTTTGTCTAATAACAATAAATTATATTACTGCAGAAATTTATATAAAAAAAAATGTATAAAAATACTCACTATATACCTACTTAGGTCCGAGAGGTATTTCAATAAGCATAACAGACACAGCGAAATCACGATACATAAATCATATTCATAACCATTCAAACCCTCATTCCAAGGAAAAAATTTTAAAATATATTATATGTTCGATAAATGTATAAGTACCTACTGAAACCCCTACATTTTGAAAACTCTCTTAATATGTTGACGGTTCAAACATTTGAAAATCGCATTTAAAATGTATTGCTTTATTGGTTATTGCTAGTGTGACGGCCAGAGACCTATGAACTATACCAGACTGGTGAGCCTATACCAGTGGTTTGAAATGGTTATAGACGGATTTTTATATTTTATTATGATTTTTGCTGAACTAATGTTATACAAATGTGAAGTTTATGTTGAGAGTCGTTACCGATCGTAAGGACGGATTTTCTTTTTCGATTCAGTTTGATAAATTTTCTTACCAAGTTGCCGGGTTGTGTGCAAATTCGGAGTAATTGTTTTTGTGGAACATATGTTGCTTGTTATTTTTTGTGTGAAGTTTTTCAGTGTAGGTAAAATGCATTTACAATTCATCCGTTCTTATGACGTGCGGCGACCACTGCGTATATTCAGATGTTCGAGTGTCAATTAAATGGAATGATCTTTATTTATAACAGAATCGAGATTTCTTCAAATGTACAAGTCTGAGAAAAACTTAAGCAAACCTCCCTAACCTTCTATTTTATCGAAATACACGATATATATTATATAGTCAAAAACCAAAAACTTAACTAAATCTATTAAAAAAATGTCAATACAAAATATGTTATTCCTATACCTATATTTTTTGGATAAAATATAATTTCGTTACATATTATTACATGCGCTAAAATAGGAGAAATCCAATACCACAATTTCATGTCCTACACTATAGTTGAATAGTAAATTATTAAATAAATAAATATATTTATTTAATTTAACGTGAAAATTCTACTTTTGAAATACCAAAACCATATTAATTATTGCTAGAACAGTGAAAATAAAATTATTATTTTCACCCGGGTACGTGTACATAATATTATTATAGTCGCCGTCATATAATTAATTTTCATCGTATAAACTAATTACATGTATAGTTTTTAAGCAATAGAGTAAAAATCAGTATATGCCGAATACTCGAAAAAATGCAATTTATTTTCGACAATTACGGAAATAATGTACAATAAATATTATAGTATTGGCATAAAATTAATGAAATTAGTGATATTAAATTGCATCAATGGCGTGTAAAAAGCACAAAAAATAACGTTAATATTAAATACAATTTTTGATACCAAATCCGTGTCTTCAAATAATCGTAAATTTTTTAAAATCCAGACAATTAACATTTTTTTACTACTTTAAGTGGAGTTAATTAAAAATAAATAAAAACTGAGTTAAATAAAAAATAACCTTTTAATTTTAGTAAAATAAGGTTAAAATTATTACCTACAAATAATAGGTGACTTGCTTATACCATTTTTTAATTTGGTAACTTTAAAGAAAATATTATTATTCAACGTTCAAGACTTTAGCTACATATTTGTATTTATATTATGCACACATTTCTTAAATTAAATATATAAAATTATATATCACAATAAAAATTGTATTTCACTTTTTAAAAAATATGAAAACTATGTAAACAAAGAGTCGGATAAAATGACTTACACCATTTTTATAGCATAACATATACTTATTACAAAAAATTTAAAATCACAAACATATTATTGGTTTTTTTTAATATAATAACAACATTTTTAGTAGTCCCATGTTTTAGTAAAATTATTATAGTAAGGAAAATTTAAAAAAAAATCTCGACTTGTTAAAAATAATACAAAAATTTTAGTCTTATGTTAATTTATTCAATCTAAAACTATTTAACTAATCTGCACTAAAACGAATCAAAAATAAAATAAAATAAATATAGTTAGGTTCAGGTTTTTATATATTATAAATACATATACTACTACTTATAATTCCGATCAAAGTTTGCTTTGAATTCACAATCAACCCATCACAAGTTCAAAGCAGATGTCGATTTGCGAATCCCGTGCTTTTCTCACGGGCAAATTTATATCGCGTTTTAAAGGGTCTAATAATGACTTCTACCTTCCTGCCCCAAACGATCTCGCCCAAAATATTATTTACAAAGAAGTGTTGAAATTAATTAATTAATTTTTCGTTTATGCTTAATAGCTTTTAATTTAGTAAAAGATGTAATTTATGGAAGACCGAAAAAATTTTTATTGTAATGCACGTTAAAACTCATCTTTTATCTTATACTATATCAGTAAAATCAATATATATTTTAAAATAATAATAGTAAATAAAAAATAAAATGTGCATAGATTATTAAAAAAAAAAATATATATGGCTTATATTTATTTTCGTTTGTAAGTCATCATGAGGTTACAAATTAATAACAAAACCTAAAAATGAATATAAAAAATACGAGAATTAATAATTAAATATACATAATACATAGAATATATTAGTAGTATTAATAGTAATAATAATAGTAACATATATATATTATATTAAAACAGCTGTTAGAAAACTATGAATAGTAATTTAATGTGTATTGGTAAATATCATTATCTTTACAATCTGTTTATATATTTAAAATATTTTTCTAACTATTATGTTTTACTTTATTATAAATGAGAAATTCTTCTAATAATGAATTTACGTACATATTTCGATTATTTAATATTATTAAATTCTTGTTTATATTAAAATGTATCTATGATTATATTCTAAGATATGCTTAGAAAAATTAGATCAAGGAGAAGATTTTTTTAAATTTTTTTTTCTAAAATATATTTTTTGTATGAAATTTGGAAACTTCTACTATTTTTTTTAATGTAAAATGTATTGCAGCTGAATATGAACTTATAAACCCCATAATTATCATAATTGATAGAAATTTAATTTTTAATTTATTGGATTTATATATTAGGTATATTATAATATATAATAGTTGCCATTTATCTGAAAAAAATGGACTTGAATAAAAATACATGTATATAATATAATATCTAGATAATCTTTTTTTATCTAATCTAAACGCTGTTCGTGGACCGAATAAAGATTATAATAAATTATAAATACACCTAGCATTGGTCATAGTAAAGATATATTAACATAAAATGATCAAAATAGTATATTATGATAACCACGTAGGTACTCCCTGTAAACTTAATAAGTTTCGATTATAATGAGAAAAGGGAGTAGGGATTTCGAGATACCATGAAATGCAAAATAATATTTACAATTGAAATCAATATTAAATAATAAATATAAAGTTCATCTCGTATAAGTTTCTTGATGTACATTGGCGTTGGGCAGACATCGAATATTTGTAAACAAAATACAGCAAACGAAGCTATCATGAACACAAATACCCCAGAGATCGCATCACTGTAGCCAACCAAATAACAAGTCATGCGGGAATAAATCACGTAAACAAAGTAAAAACAATGTCAATTAAAATAAGAACAATATCCCAAACATAAATAAATTCAAAACAATTTAAAAATGTTAGTTTCAAATCAAACTCAAATTTCTCCCAAGTCAAATAATATGTCTATGCATGGCCAGCTTACACGACGAGGTTCATTGTGGGTACTTTGAAATTGTAAGGAGAGTGTTTTTTAATATTTTATCTATTTTTATACGATACCGTACGTTTATATTATCTTTATTGACATTAGAAAAGGCTAGGAATTTAATGAGTATCTAATGAGAACATAATATGAAAAAATTGATTATATGGGATCATTGACGATTTTCTATTGCATATAGAAATCATGTAATATTTTACTTACACAAAATACATTTGAAAACCTACAATAATAGTTAGATAAACCCACTTTTGTTTTTTTATTTAAAGACAAGATATTTTTTTGTCGAGTAATAAAAGTGATGATAAAATAAACAGTTATAATTTTGAAGAAGCTTGAAATATTGGATGAAAATTTAAATGTATGTAGATAATGTAGATATTAACTTTGTATGAGTATATGAATTATATTTAAGTTTGGATTCTATAAGACAGCTGTAAACACAACTATATTTTATAAGACATGGATCAGATAGAATTGGGTCGTTGATAAGTAAATATAAAAATATGAGTGTAATTGAAATGAGTTTATGTTTAAAGAAGGTAATTTGAGAGAAAAATATAAGGATTCAATATTTAAAAAGATCATTTAGGTTTAGACCTAACATTTGAGATACTAGATTAAAATGGTTAATTGATTCATTTTCGTTATTAATTGACTTGCAAATCTTATTTTAGATTAGAATGTTTGTTTTTAAATTAATAACTATGGACAATAAAAAAAAAAAATTTAAATCCCTTCATTCTAAGCCGACGATATTGATATATCGTATGACAGAATAATTCGTGTTGATACACGAATCATTTACAAATAAACGTAGTAACTTACTCATCCATCGTTAGTTTTGTATCTTGATTTTACTGTACACATGTAATGATACATGGATATATATATATATATATAATTATTCTTAAATTCTCAAAATTCATAGTGACGTTCAAATTACTAGAGAACTCAACCTGGCTAAGGTTGCAGATATTACGAAAAAAATATCACTGTAAAATACTGTAAAGCTCTAGTTCAATTTTGTAAAACATCCGCTAAAAATATTTACTATGTTTCCCTAGTGAAAACAATAAGAGCTAAAAAAAATTGTTGAATAATTTCAATCGATCATATTCTCGGACAGATTTCGGTCGAAAACTACAGACTATTTTGATATTTTACAAATGAAACTTATATCAGACTATTTAATTAAGTTAGGATCTCACCAAAAGATTATTAGTTATTACACAATTTGTAGTCAAACAAATCATTAGAAAGATATGGATAAAAATATTAAATTTACTAATTTGTGGTTTCCTGTAATGAAAATGTGAATTAATTGAAGAAATTTATTTTTGACATGAACTTATTGACTTTGGTTTGATATTACAATAATAAAATTTACTTCTCAAAAAAAAAATTATTCAAACAGACAATAATTTTTTTTATTTCTGCAGTTCAATTCTACTATATTATCTCGATTGAAATAAAAAAATACGAGAAAATATAAAATATATAAAACGACGTAGTACACACTTTGGTAATATCTAAAATGGTATTTTATATTTTTGTAACATTCGTATTTAGCTTATATTATACTATATACTTATTACTTATATGTTTTACAGAAATATCTTACTTATACTGTACTGCAATTTTCTGCATAAGTATATTGTATTACGTGCATCATATAGGTATTGAAAACTCGAGAAGACCAGAATTATCTAACGAAACCCGAACAATTTCTAAGCAGAAATCCCTTTCGTTTTGCTCTAGCTCATGTCATTATAACTTATATTGTATAAATAACCAAAAAATTTTATTCTCTTACAGTAATATATAGAATTTACTCATATAGTGCAGCGAGTATATAAACTTTTATTATAGAATAAGCTATATACGGACGAAAAAGTATCACTTTTAAAGTATATCGATTTTTGTCTTCAATTCATAATTTAAGTGTATATAATGGGGGATCGCGTTTATGAACATAAATTGCTCTAGAAAAATTCATATTTACGATAATAAACCCTTATAGACGATTTGGAAACGATGTTGAAAAAGTGTAATCTTAATTTTAAAATGTATCCGCTGGCATTTAACGAATTCATTAACTATATCACCAGCGGTAAATAAAATAACGAATTGTAAACTTTCGAAAAGATAACTATATTCATATAATAAAATTCCAATATAATATATAATACAAACTCAAAGTCTAAAATACAAATTTGAAAAATCAATGATTTTACATGGGCTGGAACAGAATATTTTTTGAAATTTTTGGTTTTGTATCCGGGTACTAGTCTAAAATCTTAAATTCGGAATCTAAAATTTTAACTATTAAATAATTATATAAGTTCTAAATGCATAATTCTAAATGGAATTACAATCTTTATTGGTCGTTTAATGTCAATATTTATTGAAAATTTATAAAACCAATTAAAGAACCTGTTCGAACAACAGATCCTTTTAAAAAATGGTAAATAATTATAGTTTTAAAATAGTATTTTTGTAAAATTGCAATTGGAATCGAAAATTCTTCCATTATCCCGGTATATATAAATCCCTTTATGAAATTAATTTTTATATAGAATATTATATTATATTATATTATATTATTATTTATTATGTTCTTTGCAAAATGTGGATCATGTACAATATAGTTATTTACACACTAGCATTTATTATAAAACGTAAGATAGAACAGTTTTGGTATGTATAAAAACTCTCTTTATAACTCTTATCATGTGTTTTAAATACAAAAAAATAATTCAATAGTTCTCACTAGGTCATGCTTTTTCCTTTTTGCTTAGATTACCGATTTCACCTTTTTACCTATCGGCCATTATCCTTCTCACTCCTATGTGAGTAATAACCTTGCACTCGAAGAAGAGATCGTAATTTGCGTTCTGTTTGTAATTTATTAGCTGTCGCATAATTACTTTAATCTCAGTGTATATATATATATATATATGTAGTGTAGGCCAGAGGAATGACAAATTAGGAGTTTATACTTTTTGGCAACCACTCGTATAATATATGGTATCTAAATTACCCACGATAACTGTATAAATGGTGTAAATCGTCATCATCTTAGAAGAAAATAAAAAAAAAAAATGGAAAATTGTCAGTGTAAACTGTAAAATAGATACGATTTATAGAACGTGTTCCCCCAAAAATATAAAATTTAAGTGTCATTCGTATATTAATTACATAATCATTTATTTTTAAAATTTTTTATAAATTTAAATTTAAGTTTGTGAAAATATTTTTATTTAATTTTTAATTTTTACTGATAGTTATATTATCATACTTTAAAGTACAATTTAAAAGTTTGTATATTTTAATCGATTAAAATATTAGATATCATGTTCAGAATTTCATGGAAAAAATATAATTTGAAATCTGTTATTGTAATAAATAGACTGTATACGCAAAATATTATCCATGTTTGTCACAAACTTGAAGTTTTTTTTATATAAATGACTATATCTATAATAGGAAATGTTTATAATACCAAAAATGAGCTAAAGATTAAATTTATATTAGTATCTTGAAATGTTCGTGTTTTTTTTAAATACTTTAAAATATTAAACGAAACAAAAATAATTTATAATAATTATTTATTACATTTTATATAATATAATGAATAAATTTGCGGTACTTTTTTGTATTCCTGTATGCCAAAAATACAAAATTAATTAAATTTATTAACATAAATATACGTATACAACAAACGTAGGTACGTGTAGTATATTTATTTTTATATTTATTAATTTATATAGTTGCTCTACCATCTCTATAGTTGAACGATCAATGCATTAAAAAAAATATTCTTGAAAATATTCATATCCAGTGGGAGTGTATTTAAAAGTAAATACTCGATCAACGGGTATCTTTTATCGTCCAAACTAACTGTACAAAAAATATATCTTATAAGTTATAATTATTGTTCAAATTGGTATAGGTAATCATATATCATTTGAAATTGTGCTATATCTATATGGATATGTGATGACGCCTGATTATATCTAACGACAGAATGCATTGAAAACGTGTATAAAGAAAAAAATATATACATTTTTGGAGACCTTTTTTAGCCCCTTTAAAATGCCTTTGCTCTTGTTGACATCGTTTGCACGACAATCACGTATTGAACCTAGCTTTTGTAGTAAAGGGCAGTAATAATATTGTATGTTTTTTTTTTTTTTTTTTTTTTATTAAAACTGGATAAAAATAAAAAATACATTTTATGCGTTTACATTCCTCGCACATCAATATGGCGTGTCGTCTATTTATTTCGCGTTATAAATTAATCGATAAAAATTAAATTTGAATGTCTGTCCTATGATTATTATAATATAGGTACCTACTCGTATAATATAACATTATGGTTATTTTCCCAATAATATAATTGAATAAGTACATCGTAGGCTTAGTATGTAAAAATCCAAAATCGCTTCAAAATGCATTTCATTACATAAATTAATATATAAGATTAATGCGTGTTTATGTATCCAATAAAATTGATCCTCTGAATAAGTACATTATTGAACGAGCTACACAGATGTAATAGATTCAATTTGATAAAAATTCAGTAACCGATTTCTCTAAAACAAAATAAAATACATTTTTATTTACATTAGATAGAATACAAAAAGTCGGTTCAATGATGTTCTACCCAATTTTGAAATAATTGAATTATTTTTTGATGATTATAATTAATTCTAACTAGTAAATTATATTGTTTGAACAACTGAAATATTATATTAAATTTATGATAAATACTTTCGTATGTACTCAAAATAATATTTCATTTTTATTAATTATACATCTTTTGTATTTTAAATAACGAAAAATGTAACATTGAATGTATATATATATATATATCTAAACTTTTATTGAATAAAATAATATCTATAGTATAGTAATGGATTGGAACCAATATTTATTTAAAATTTTTGTGTATTTCAATTTTTGGGTGGGTTTTTAATTTTCTTAGTATTTAAAACCTAAAATTTAATATTTTGTTTTCGATTTCAATTACAACATAGGTTTTTTTAAATTGTTGTTATCAGTCACTTGTCTCTTTTGATTACATTTAAATTTAAATTTAATTATTAGGTACCTACATAATTTATTCATAATTATATTTAAAAAATATTTTAAAAGATAAAATTGTTTCATATTAAAATTAAATTAACCAATATTTTATTTCTCAGAAGTTATTTAATAAAAATAAAATATTTCGGTTTAGGTTTCGATATCATAAATATTAAGTTATGCTTATCCTCACTTAACCTTACATTACTTAACCATTTAAGCATTAAAAAATTAAAAATTCGAGGTTATGAAAGGCATTTAAAAACAGATTCTAAGCCCTGCAATATTATAAAATTACCTATAGCGTGCTTTGTTGCACCCAGAATCTTAACTAATTTCTATAATATGGCTTTGAATAATAATTGTGTAAAAATGCATTTAATAATTTAAAATGTAACAAAATAATGTCATAAAAATATCTAATTAATTAATAGACAACTAATGAATTGTGAGATCAAAATTATAAAACTAATACATATTAAATAATGAATAAATATTAAGTATACATTTACATGTATATATATATATATCAAGTACTGACCGAGTATTCAAAAATGATGTGGTTTGGTAACTTTTTCAAAGTTAAATTATAATATACAATTTGATAGCGGCTGTTAAGTTAGGTTTAAAATTTTAAAAACTTTGTAATAAATTTGTTTAGATAAAATTATTTTTAATTTGACAACAAATACTAAAAATACTACAGAAAATTTTATTAGTAAAAAAAGTATTTAAACATGCGTCATAATATACTACACTTTACACATTAATAAATAAAACTGCCGTGAACAAATATTTAAATACTTTCAATAAATCATGAATATTCCAAGTTGGAATAATAGAGAGGGAGCAATTCAAACATAAATATATATAAATACCTTTTGAAAAATTAATAATGTCAGTTATAATCCTGGGAATATTGTGTTTCAACAAAAAATTTTTGCTCTTCATAAACCACCGAATATAATATAAATTTATGGATGACTAACAACCATTCAGAACCTATTTACTTCAGTAACTTCAGTTATTTTAACAAAATTACTTTGATAATTATTATAAAACAAGAATAAAATATAAATTAAAGAATAATATAATATTTTCTCCCACAATACTCAAGTAAAATTCGTATAGTTTGTTTACCTACAATGAAATCACAATCATTTATATTGTATATTTATAAAATGGAAAACTTTCGGCTATTTTTACGACTGGAGTTAAACAATTAAACAAAATACTTTATAAACACTATCTATTGGAAACGTTTTGAAATAATCAGTTCAATTAATAATTTAACTATAGCCGCAAATATGTATATACATTTTATCGTCTTACATAATAAGGTTTACACATAAATATTTTTCAACATAAAATGTCTTCCATAAAAAAATTACCATTGTTATATCTAAATAACCATATGAGAGTTAAAATTATATTATATAATATATATTATATATATTATAAAATAATATTATAAAATCTTCTTATAATGACGAACAAAATGAGTATTACACAACTAAAGAAAATTATATTGCCGAGTATACAGAAACTCTTATAACGAACAACTACGATATCAGAATGGCTCCAGCTTAAGGTAAATATCTTTTTTGAATTTTAAATTATAAAATTCAGCATATTTAACATTCTCAAATATTTTATAAGTCATAGTCGAATTTTAAATATCCAAGAAAAGCCAATAAGCTTGTATGAAATAGTTAAATTGTCTCGTCGATAAAATCTCCTTACAATGAAATATATAAAAAAAATTTATATTTGGCTAAATTGTTAAAATTACAAAAATTAGTAAATAATTATTTTATCAAATATTTTTTTTTTGTAACTCTAAGTGCTGTTTAAATACAATAAAATGGACTATTAATGATGTAAAGAAAATTCTTGATGAAAAGAACATTTCAACATCATCAGATAATGAAAAAAAGAACTTATTCAACAAGATCCAATCATATTTTGATAACAGCTTTAATCAAAATGTATAAATGTATTGATGGACCATTTAATTCTAGAAAAGGGATACATTTTTATTACCGGATTGAATTTCAGCAGTTGCTTTCTACATGCACATATTTTGCTAGTGTCGTTATTTAATGCACCGACATTTAATTAATTTAATGATTTATCAATATATTTTTATAACTTTATTGATGAAGTTAATACTTGCAAAAATAATTTAAAAAAAATTATGGTATGCCAAAATGTATACAATTTCAAAAACATATCCACACTAATCATACATTATCATGCATCAAAATAAATCTTAACATAATAAAATTTTGAATTGGTACTCCTTTTTTCCTATGGATGTTACAAAAATAAGTTCTTCAAAATGATTTAAATTACGATTATCTTGAAAAATTAAAAAATACAAACAACTCATACGGGAAGTTTTTAAAACAAAAACGTTATGATATGTAATTTAAAGAACTACTCATAGTAATTAATTTTTCATTGGATAATTATATATATTAGCAATTTGTTCGACTATAATAAAGAATAAGTTTTTTAAAAACGTGTTCCATGTTAATTTTATATTAACAGCTACAATCAAAAAATATTAAAAATACAAAATAAAAATATGGATACTTAATTTGTACTAGCCTATACCAAATGAAAGAAGTCGAATGTTAAAATAATTTGAAAAACTTAACCTTATGAATGCCGATTCTAAATATATGTTTATAAATGGTTTAATTGAATAATATTTTTAATCATCTAGATGAGTTACATAGAATATCGTGCATTAGCTCATTTTGCAAGTTTGTGTACATTTTTAAAGATACAACATGAGGTTATACAATAATGACAATAACCTTAATAATGATGAAAAAAAGATATTAATTCCTCGAATAAGAACTCATATATTAAGTTGAAAAATTATAGGCTTATAAAAAAAATGTACTTCACCATAAGTAATTCGTTTTCGGTGTTACAATTTTAATAATGAAACCACGCACTACCTACTATCAAAAACTACCTATTACGCAGTGTGACGGTAGAGGGGGGCAAGGTAGGACGAATGTCCTACCCAAATTTGATTTTGCCTCACCTATGCCCCACCTGTTTCAGACCAAACGCAAATTTAAATTTCAAGTATTTACTCATTTTGTCTATTTTGCTATGTAATTCATCGTAGTATTTTTTTATTTTATGTGCACTCGTTTTAGATAATACACCACGAAATTCTCTAATTTTGTGAATACACCATCATTTGATTCGATTTTGAAATTTGATTATATATTATCAGAAAATGCTATAATAATATAGTATTTTTCATGTATAATTTATAAATTGAATATACATGATACTAATTGATTATAAAATATTTAAAAAAACCTATGTATATGATTTTAAATACTATAATATAAAGTTCTAATACTCAATTTTATTCTAATTATTTAAAAATGTTTCTCTATTTGATAACCTATTTGATTTATATGATTTAACTAAATGCCTTCAATAAATATAGGTACACCAAAATATCAACCCCAATAATATACGAGCTATATTTGCCCTATCAAAAAAAACTATTGCAATGATCCTGTCAACCTCCCAGGAAAATAATTCTGGTGAAAGCCCTGTACATACGTATTTAATATATGTTTTATATTCTTTGGCGTTATTCATAAATTGTTTGAAAATTGTTTATGGAAGAATAGTTTATTGTTAAAAATACCTTATTTATTAAAAACTGTGAAAATAAAACTATCGGAGTGGAGGCTTTCCTATATAAAATATATATTTTATTTCGTTATAGCCGTTATAGGATATATATCAACATTAATATCACCCGGTGAAAACATTATAATCACTCAACATGAAAATAATACAAATTAAAATAAGCTACAAAATCAAATTTTTATATTTCTCCTATTACGTATAGGAACAAAGTATTTCAAAATTAATAAATATTTATCTTCAAAATGCTTTTCTTTTTTATTTTAGTTAGGTCATATTTTACTTTTAATGTCATTTATGCAATTTCGGTACTTTTTTGGGGTAATCAACATCCTAACTCTACATATACATGTATATCCTTAGTATACGTATTGCATACTAATATTAGTGAGTAATCTAGTAATCAGTATGGCAACCTGGTACAGTAGCTATTATATTTTTGCGGGTACTTTAACAAATTGTTTTGATTGTTATTATTTTATTAAAATTAATTCGTTCTATTTCTTGAGTACTCTACACTCTACAGTCTATACAACTTCTACGGAATTATTATAGGAACAACTAAAAATAATAATTTAAAAGCTTTCCTAGAAGAATCACTAAAGACAAAATAAATGAATGGAAGAAATGAGATAGGTGTATAAAAATGCCATAAGTACGAGGTAAGTGATAAATGCTACTTAGGTCAAACAAAAATAAATACAGAGGTTAAGTTTAAAAATGCATTATTTTGTAAAGTGTTTAAAAAAACCAAGAAGATAACTATCTTGATGCGGATCACTTACTGAACATTTTGTATAGTATAAAATCAACAAAACTCTTATAAAAAAAATATAAATAATTGTAAATAACTGATAATATAAGATAAGCAATATAATTAATTTCTAAATATAAAAATTATTTATTAGTCTTGACTAATTCTGTTGTAATTTATTAATATATTCGAATAGCACTAAATCGATGTTATAAGTATATTTTTTATGGATTGATGATTATTTTTGGTGACTTTACAATTGTTTATTTAATTTAGTTAATCCAATTATTATTTATTTTTTACAAAAACATTAAATCTTTCACTAATTTTAAATTAGTTCCATTAAGTATCTTCTACAAAAATGTGTTTCATATACGATTTTTCAAACATAATTTCTTTTAGTAATAATTCTATCAAATATTAATATTATATTAAGAAGTATTATTTATTGAGTGATTGCACTTTAAAATTAGCTAAATACTATAATTTTATCACAATCCACAATTTTGTGATGTTTGATCTTTATCAATATAGGCTGAATGCTATATTTGGACCTTTCTGATACCCATATGACACCCAAATAATATAAAATATTATTTATGAAATTAACGATACGTCGTATTAAATTATGTATAAAATTAGCATTCTATCAATAAGTTGTCTATATTAATCAAGATATAGGTATAATGTTTAATACCAAGTCATTTATAATTATATACATTAAACACATTAATATATGTATTTATTTCCTTAGTCGTGTCTAACTTGATTTTTTTACTGTATTTCTGTTCAGGTCATTGGTATTAATGGCTATCATTGTGGGTACGTCATACTACATCGACCGCAATCAAGGCACGACCATACAGCCCGTTGTACCCTCGACGGTGGATACACTGTTGCAGCTCAGTTGGCCACTACAAAGTCAGTATACACATATAATAGATCTTGTGAAACTAAATGTCCGTCCAGCAAAAAATTACCAGATAGGCAAAAATGGGTATTATGGAAGAAATAATGAATTGTCAACTGCTTTATTCCAAGATATCTATTATTATTAGGTACCACATATATCTACAGTATATACGTTAGATAAGCTATGGCTATTATCACGTTCTTATATCAAGTATAAACGAAATAAACAGTAAAACGGAAATTTATTTTCCATAATATCCCTTTTTCAACATCATGCATTTTTCTAGTGTTTCAATAGACAAAGGTTTAAAATGGTGCAGTCCATTTAGTTAATTATATCATATTGTACGAATATCTATATCTATAATAAATATCGCTGATTCTCTTGAAGAATCTTGAGTACAAATTTGTTCTAAATTTAAAATTTTTATACCATTATTTTAAAAATTATCACCTGAATAATTTTAAAACTCCACGAAACATTCGATAAACCAGCGGAATTATATAATGTTTTTTCATTTATTTTGCAATTTTCAACGTTTGTTATATTTGGCAGATGAGGATAGTACGGGGACATCAATTACTCGAAGGACCGTAGTTATAAATGTGACCGGGGACAACTTAATGTCCGCAGCGGAGGGAGGCTACACAAGTTTGAAAGCCAAAGAGGAATTGGAAAAAACCTTTCCGACAATTGATGACGGGACTCCATCATACCGTCATCAGCAAGTGATGAAATCCAGTCCCGAATCGATACGAATCGCACGGAACGGTTACGTCGAAAACATTGTGACTGAAAAATTGAGGTCGGTGATACGTTGCAGTCAGACGACCCCCTAAGCCATCCCCATTAACCCAGTTGCTCGAAAAATACCAACGAAATTGTTTACTTAAGTTTGAGTAGTTGTAAAATACCAATTTCCGATTTCAATGGCTCAGAATGAAAGGGTTTTAAATCATTTTTTTTTTTTTGTTATTTACTTTTTATACCATCTTATTTGTATTTTAAAAGAAATCCCAGATTTTTATATCGATTAATAGAGAAAATATAGAAACTGAAAGCTGTTATATAATCTGTATTATATAAAATGTACTGTGGATTAAATTTTAAAAACGCTCTCTTGGATAATTCAAAGTACTACGATAAACACTAAATGTCATTTTAAATCATTCGAATTGTATCTTCAACCATTGCTGCTATCTCACATGGAAATATATTTAAGTCGGAAATATCTCGACTTTCATAATAAATATTATGAACTGTTTGACAATTGAATTAAATTGAGGAAAACTTTGTCCAACAATAGTTTTCAATAAGTAATTCGACTAGGATTGAGTTCAAAAAATCAATCGTTAAAAATGAATCGTTTTAATATTGGAAACATAGTATTTTAGAAACTCAATAACGTATAATTTATGGCTTTTGTGAGATAAAATATAATATTTTCCAATTCAGATTTATCTATATCTTCAATATTTTTTCCTTGTATTTATAATTTTTTCATTATATTCCTCAATATAATCAGCGGTACTTATTTTTATTACCTACTCTTTACGGAATAATTCATTTGTATGTTATTAAGCTGAACATCTATTTTACCTCTACATAACTTATCATAATATTATGCTAAATCTGAAAGGCACTTCCATTTTTTCTATTAATGTGAAAATTAAAATGAAATTTCTTGATGGGGTTTCGTTTAGAACAGGTTTTAAAATATATACTTACTCTAAAATTTTCCTAAATTATTAACTAAACGTTAAATACATTTACCTTTATACGTTCTTAAAATAATTAATATACTGAGTTTCTGTTCTTAATTTTTAGTGTTATAACCGATTAAAAAATTGGCAAGTCTTATAACAATAATTAATCCAATGACTACAATAATACTAAAAATTGTTCCAGTTTGAATTTAGATATTAATTATAAAAATTTGAACACATCTCTACAAAAAATTTAATTCTAAAATACATCAAATTATAATAATAATATAGTATCATATAATATTATAATATTATGTTACTAATAGTAATATTATGGATTTATATACCTATCCCGTTTATTAATATTTTGCGTTAGAATCGTTAGATACACGTATGTGATAATGAATCTCGTACAAAATACATTACCTATTATTATTATTATTATTATTATTATTATTATTATTATTATTACTAAAGATAAATGGATACCGTTGCAAATAATAGCAAACGAAACTTTTAAAAGTATTATACTACCAACAAAAGAAGAAATATAATACGATGTGTTGGTAATAAACTAAAAAAGGAACAGTAGAACATTGCAACCCGATAGGTATAACTTTTTATGTTCGGTCACATGAGAATGGTTACTATTAATTCTAGGGAAAACACATCATACTAGTAAAACAAAAACTAAAATTTCAACTTCATTAAAACCATAACTACACACCTTTATGATATACATATTCAATATTGCTTACTTATATAACAATACGTATAAGTGAAATTTTTCAAAGATTAGTTTTTTTTATATATATTGTATTTTATGTGTCTTTTTTCTACTACCTATATATTTTTTCTAAATATCCAGGAAACATTTTTTATGTCAGATAATCTTTTGACAAATAGTTCTTTAAATCGTTTCGATGAATTAACCACTGTTACATAAATTTATTTTTGAAAAAAAAATTAAACTTTGGAAATAATAATGGTCAAAACTTCGAAACCTCCGGATTTATTGTAAAATAAATTTTCTCGTTTATTTTGTTAAATCTAAGATTTTTTTGTAAAACAACGTTTGTATATCACCTGTTATACTCAAACTCAACTCAATCTACAAGTACCTATCCAATTGCTTATCGTAAATTTTTTTTAAAGGAATTAAAAATAATAACATTTTAGGAACGTTCGAGATTCATTATATTAAATAGAGAAAATATTACGATTAAAGTGAAGTAAAATACTGATTTGTTTAAGGATGCTAGGCTTGAATTTAACACATTAAGAAGGTCTCTTTTTGAACATCATAGCAATTGATTGAATAGTCTTATAAATGTTTTGAAAACTGATTTAATCGACATTTCTACTTTTTTTTAAATTTTCTTATTTATTCCTAAAAATTGTTTTGTTAAATTGAAAATTACAAAATATTTGTTGATTAAATATTAAATTATTGATTATAAAAATTGAAAAAGTAAAAAGTTGATTTTAAATTACTTTATTGATAAATTCAAATCTCTTTTCCAAAATCAGAATGGACTATCTAAAAAATCGCTACGATGGATCAAATATGAATACACTTAAGTATAAGTATTAACTATTAATTATATTTTCTTTAGAATTTATATTATTTGAATTTTAATAACAATAATAATACAATAAATGGTTTTAATTTATAATAGAAAGTTAAATAATATACTGAGCAAAAAAATGTTTCTAAAAAACTATCTTATTAAAATATTTAATTACTATCAATAATAAATAATAATTTTATAAAATATATTCGTATACTGTTATCACAAATTATGAAAAATATTCTCACGGATAAACAAACCCAAAAATTAATACTTCGGAAAAAAATACCAAATTTAATTATATATAGAAAAAAAAATTTTAATAACTGTTTAGAAGTATATACTTTTGATATTTAGATTTTGTATTTTTTAAAAGGATTTTTATTTTTAAAAAAATCTAAATAATGATATATGCTTATACTGTTTTTCTATAAAAATGTTCATCTATATTTATTTTATATTTTCGTTATAATTTATAATTATGTGTAGTTCGTTTCACAATATTTAAAATTTTGATGATGTACTGATACAAAAAAATGTGTATGCTTTGAGACTACGATATTGAGATCGCTCATATAAATTTAATTTTAATATGTAGGTACAATACCACATCAATATTTTTCACTACTATTGTTTTAATTTTAATGAGCAATATAGTTGAATGAAAACTTGTTTTTAGATAGGTAAGCAATTTTTGATTTTCGATTTTGAAAATTATTTTATCAAATATTTTATATAGGAGTTTTCAAAATTTTACTCTTGATAATTTTCAAAATGAAATGTCTGATTATTTTGCACACATTTACATAAATACTGCATAGGTCATCACGTCATTAAATAAAACAATATTAGTTATATTATTATAATATGATATTTTGCAATCACATAAATTTGAATAATTTCTAGATTTCGAACACAATGCCAATATAACTTTTTCACGTTTTATTGATAAAAAATTGAATAAAAAAAATGTCTATACTATTTTTTCTCCCCGTCTTATTATCCAGGAAATTGTTAAATGTCACGAAAGGTGAATACGTGACAATATTGTCGAGCAACGTGACCGTTTTCAACAACACCGAGTGTACGAGTCCCAAGCCAGTGATTTGCCCGCTTCAGAGTCGTTACAGGACAGTCGAAGGCATTTGTAACAACGTTTTGGAACCGCTCAAAGGTGCGGCGCTGACGCCATTCCGAAGATTATTGCCAGCAGACTATTCAGATGGTAAGGCATATTATATAACAAGAATACATCTTGATCGCAAATGTACGAGTAAAAAAACGCGAGATATCGCGAATGGCGAAAATCGTTTCCATTCGATAATGATTATTCCAGCGTGAATAAACATTAAAAATACATTTAACTTATATGGGCAGTGGCGGCTCATGCCAAGGAGCACACGGGCACCCGAAATATTGAATGACACAAAATGATTTACCAAAAACTTAAATTAAATAAAAAAAATACGATATTTCGTCAATAATATAGTCGATATAACTGACCACTGCTGAAAAAATTCAACGTTCCAAGCGATCGATCGTATAATACGATTATTTAGATTCATTTAGGTACTTACGACGTTGCACCGCACGTAGTCGTCATCGTAGTTCTTGTATCCGTGATAATACACATTACATAACAAACAATACTATATTATTATATTTAAAATTCATCATTTCAATGCGCTTATTTTTCGTAAATTAAATGCAATAAATTAATAGGTATACGTGTGTATTATAGTGTTAAGTGTACCTCTACATAATACATATTTTATATATTTAAATTTATACATTTTCAAGACTATAATTGATTTTGGTTCATTGTTTATAGCAAATAAAAGACGTTTAAAGATTATAATATTTTGTTTTTATTAATAATTGTTTATAATAGACTATATAACATAAGCATTTGGCATAGATAGTTATAATAAAAGTATTTCTTATATAATATGTAGGTACTTATATTATAATACCAGTGAATTAAGGTAAATATTAGGAATTAGGGGTAGTAAGTTATGATGATAGGGTATTAGAAAAAGGATAAAATATTTGTGCCCCATATACTGTGAACCTCTCAAACCGTCACTGCTATAGTTTAAATCAATTATAATAATAAAAATATGAGGAAATAGTGTAGTATGATAAGAACACTATAATAACATATACTAATTGTGAATACAGGGGAGTAGAGGGAAATATATATTTGATAATAAATATATAAATAATAAACCATTATTTGACTATATTTTACAATACTTGACCCAATTTTCATAATAGTATCTATCATATTATATTCGAACATCTAATGAAAATGTGCAGACCTTTGACAACTTCCTATAATCTAGTACTAGATCTATCACTGATAGATACTAGTAAAATAATGTTCACTTCAGCTGTGGCCAAACTATAGTTTATCACAGAACTCGGAAGTATATTATACTTATATATATATATATTTATATATTAGATATATTATATTATATTTTATTGAATTTTTTATTTATTGCATATTATATATATTTTGCGTGTATATTTTTTCTTATACAAGAGGGGGGGGGGGTGAATTTCTATTATACGTTAACGCCCAATGTCTCAAGTCAATAAACTACTATCGATTATTACGGACAATTTTAATAAATCGGAAAATAATATTACACCGACTTCGTTTTATGTAGAATCGTTTTGTCAAAATAAGTTATTTATTATTGCTTTGAAATTCAATATATCTACTGCCAATATCATATATGATAAGCAAAGTGTTTCCACTACTTATTGATCGGATTTTTAAATTTTAAATTTAGAAAATTAATAAAGTTTTATGAAATGTATATATATATATATATTATATTTTTTTTTTTTTTTAATAAATATACTAATTGATAACGCCTATATAACATATTTTTATAACGAATAATTCTGATATAATCTCTTATTCAGTCATCTCTACGACATACAATTATGTAATATTACCATCATATAAAGATGCTCAATAGATTAAAATCTGTTCTATTCTACTTAAATTTCAGTCATTCAGTTTGTACACCTGTATGTATATTTTTTAATTATATAGTATTTTCAGCAAAACAAATAATAAATCACATAATATAAAGTACAAAAATAAATTCTAAGATTACACAACGATTAAAAAAGGGACATGAAACTATATAGCGTCATGTACAAATTACTGTAGTCTATAAATAGCTATATAAACGTAATTTGTTTTTCAATTTTCTTACAAGGTGCTTATATTTTCCTGTGTACCATAATCCCTTAAAAACTAATTGAATCCTCTTAAAATTTCAAATTTGCCACTGTTGTCATAAATATACTTTACGGGGTTAGACTCTCGATATTTCGAAAATATGTTTTACACTCTTTGAGAATAAAATTATACTAGAAAGTTAAAATCGCTAACATTACTAGTACTTAAACATATTTCGTAAAGTATTTGGCATATTTTGTTGTAGTTTTCCTAATTTTAATTTTGAAATTGCAACGAATATTTCCCACTAGGTAGTGCGTAGGTACTTTGAATTAAAAAATCCAATGTACGATCCCGTAATAATCGTACACTTTGCATATTTTTAATAATCGTAAATGCCGTAAAGGTAACAATTATAAAGCGTTAATTTTTTAAACGTATACGTATGAAAGCATAGAAAATAATAATATTATTGCCATGCAATTTGCTTTACACTGAACCTTAAAGAATATATCTATATCGCAATAATAATATTATTACATGAAATATATTTTTTTTAATCGAGAATAATCTAATATTCTAATTTTTTATCACTACATTCCATTTTTTTTTTTTTTTTTATTGTTACTATGAAATACAGTACAGATATATACATTATTATTATTAGCTAGAATTATTATACTATGAGCGATGGGATTATTTTTTATCATATTAAAGAATCATTATTGTGTACATATAATATTCAACCTATTTTGTATGTAGGTGCAGTATGCAATATTAAAAAATTATTAATGCATAGAAATGTGGTAGAAAAAATCTACATAACAATTTTACATATAAAAAAACGAAAATGGACTAATATAGTGTAGGAAAAAAAATCATAAAATAAAGGTAAAAAAAACATCCAAATACCACCTAGTAATTGTGCGGGAAAAATACATTTACGACTCCGGAGGTCCGAATGTAAATGAAAATAAATGTACCGATCATATAATAATAATAATCATTGCGTGTCCGGTCTGAGACCGATAAAAAATATACGCTTAAACCCGATAAATATCCTATAAATCTAAAAAAAAAACATCATTATCCGTTCTCGATTTATGCGAAAATCGTTAACAACGTCAAATTTATTATATAAACATTCAATTTTTTTTTTTTTTTTTTCAAAACTAATACATTTCGCCGACAATTAATTATTTCTTTAATGAGAGCATTATGATAAAAGTATGAAAAACATTTTACAACTCTAAAATAGTTATAAAAATATGTACCAAAATTATAAATAAACAAATCCGTGCATAGACGAAATTTCGCGGTTGAAGTTTTGTAGATAAATGGTAATTTTTTAAATTGTAAGGGTATATTGTATATTATATTACACATTTGACTATACATGCGAATTGCGAATACAATATAAAGTCAAAAGTGACATAGTTATATATTTATTTTTATCTGAAAATGTCTTACTATGGTTTAAACTTTAGTGGTGCGTATATATACACTTGGAAAAAAGTTTCGTAATGTTAATGAAAAACGTATACTAAATTAATTAAAATATGGTATGATTTTGAACTAAGTATACATCAATTCAAAAAATATAAATTTATTTACCTTTCCTTTAAAATTCATTTCCTTAATTTTCAATTGATTCAATTCCAAATTGCATTATTTTAATAAATGTATACTTTCTTAAATACTAATAATTCAGCCATTGTAATAAAATATATAAATTATACAATTGAATTCTATAATTGGAATCATCATTTCTCTCAGTGTAGTGACGTGTTTTTATCAGTTCCCCAACACTTCTTTTTTTACATCACAAATAAGTACCTATAGTATATTTTTGTACTTACCTAGTAAATATAGTAGACCATATGAAATATTAATAAAAGTACTATACATATGCAATTAAATCATATAGAAATAATATTTTATTCTTATTTTATACAATATTTATATTTAATCCTTATAACAGTGAACTTTAAAAAAAAAACCCCACAAAAGAACGAATTATTAACGATTAAAACGGATGTAATATAATATGATCTAGGCACATATAATATTATCAGAGTTATACCTATAATTATTTTATTAGAAAATAATAAAATAAACACCGCGAAATAAAATTTTTATTATGTCAATTTATATAAGAACAATAGCTTACATATAAAAAAAAAAATACATATACGTAATTATTTAAATAGTATTCAATTAGTTTGTAAAAAAAAATGTAACAAAAAGTATGTAATGAAAAAAATGACAGTCCATAAAAGGTCAATGCACTTTGCTCGTCGGACAAGCAGGAAACTGTATAGGGGCGCAATAATTTTTATAACAAAATTAAATTGTAATGTATTCTCAATAACTAAATATATTCTGCACTATAGTTAAAATCCAGTGGAATAACGAATTATTTTTTAAAGATCAAAAAACTGTTTTAAATATAGCAGATAGTTAAAATAATGTATTATTAAGATTAACTTTATATTCAATTTTTAAGTCATAATAGTACTTAAAATATTACTAGTTGTATGATACAAAAATCCCAAAATCTACAATAGCCCGAAATTAGTTGCTAAAAATTTCTCAAAATATTATCACTATTTATATAGTGCTATAATATATTGATACATTATGCACATCAGTTTTTAAGTGCACATTAAATTTTAAGGAATTTTTAATTTTCGTAATTACAAGTAAATAACCATAATGATCGCGACGCGATTGACGAACACGTATTTTCTTGAATTTTTACCATTTTTAGAAAATTCATAAAATAGCCTAATAAAATTTCTTAATAATTATAAGGAAATATTTTATTACTTATAATTAACAAAGAATATTCTAAAAGTAAACTTATTGCAAATATTTATTAATAAATATAAAATTATATACCTATTTAGTAATTATTAAATAATTATTAATTAAATATTTAGTACATAATTAAAATAAAATTATTATAATAATTATTATTTATTATAATATAATTTTTTTATTATATATATAATTAATTATATTATATATTAATTATTAAGTAATTATTTAGTAATTTAGGAAAGTTTTTTCATCAATATTAATAATCGTATAAAAAAAAAAACTTACATTGTATATTTTTAACATGTTATGGAAAAAGTAGTTATATAAAAAACATATTTGTTATACATTATAATTATTATTATAATATTACTTACCTAATTTAAAATGGAAATTCAATAGTAAATAATTATAGAATATTATATTAGAAAATAGATATAATGCATTTCATATGTAAAATTCACAAATAGGTATATAAAATAACTAAATGGCTAACCTTACTTCCTGTCCCCTACAATTAAAAATATTTAAACCTTATTGATAATTTTCCAAGCTTTAATGATAAATAGCAGATGGCAATATCTAGTTATATTATAGGTAGGTATATTTGTTTGTAAAAGTAAGAAATAAACAAGTTTTGATTTTACAGGTGCAATAATAAAAAAATTCAAATTACATAAAAAAAATTTACAGAAATAACCAATAAATTTATATTTACACAGTGCGAGTAAAGTAAACATATGTTATTTATAATTTAGAATACTTGTTAGATATTTGAATTTAATGAAAAGATAAAACTCAATTCCATAAAAGTATTTACTGATGGCCAGTTGTTGCATATACCTACTATCTACGGAAGATGTTATAGAAATACATATTTATAAAATAAAAGTAAGCATTTTTGTGGAATTGAGTTTTATTTTTAGATTCTAAACTTAACTATGAATATATTGGTTTTACAATGATGTATTTTATTTTTATGTATGTATACAATTTTTCGGACAAAAAGAGTAAATTTTGGTATAGAGGTTTTGGATAGGAAATTCATTCTATTTGGTACTTTATAGAAGTCATTTTTTAATTTTTCAAGTAGTTTTCAGTATCTTAAAGAAAAACTATCTTTGATAAGGAAAATTTCATGAAAAGTTATTAGAAATTAGAAGATGAAAAATAAACTAGTCACGGTAACCAACAATATAGATGATATATAATAATTTTAACAACCGAAAATTATTAGAAATTCGAAAATCAAAATGCCAGAAACTTAAAATACTAACCATGCACATTGACGTCGTATTTTTTTATTACCCATGTAAATTCGAATACCCGTAGTAATGCTCATAAAACTTCGTTTAGAATAGTTTTATCAAAAGAAATTATTTATCATTGCTTTAAAATTCAAAATATCCACCATCATTTATTTAATTACTTATTTACATTATAAATTCCAAAGGACTCTTTTAATTATTATATGAGTATTTGAAAATAACGTGAAAACAATAATAGTCTACGTACTAAAACGAAACATTGCTATCCCGCATCATCTTGGCCAAAGGAACTCTTCTTGAAAACTTGGTCTGACCTAATGGCAAGTAAAAAATATCAAGTAGCATGTTGTTATTAGGTGTTAAGTTGGTTTAATTTTTATTATACTGCTGTATTATAGTAAACATACGTATGTTCAAAACACTGAAATTATGGGCTGGTTATATGTGTAATATAAGGGAGTGGGTGTATGACGTTAATAATTATAATTCAATTATACTACACTTTAATATATGGTATATAAAAATTTTAAATGCGTTTTCGCTGCCTGTCTGTGATATACAATAAAAGAAACAATGTACTTTGAAGTGATCTAAATATATGTGTATACTCTGTGGACGGATAAATGCAGGTGTGAATTCGATGTTCCTCACTGATACGTTCAATATATCTTTGTAGACTTTGTTGTTTAATGAATATTTTATTACAACGTATGATTGTAATATTGTATAATAACCATCAATTTCATAATTATTCACAAAAAAGACAATAATCTCTGGGTGCTCAAAAACCAAAACGATCCAGCGCACGCACAATAGACGAAGCAAGTCTCAATGGTTACCAATCCAGACTTTATAATGTCTCTGTAGAGATTAAACGTACACAACAACTATAGTATTAACGCGTAAAAACTCGCCGGCTGAATATATAAGTTGACAAAAAATAAATAAAAATAAAATACAAAATTAATTTAATGCAAACATGTTTTAACACTCTGAATGAGAAAAAAAAGGTACGCTCGATTTTGAAATGTACAATTATTATTATCATCACTGGAATAGTTGGTTCAGAGAAGTATTACCTTTGATCAGTGATTGTATCAACACAAATGAGATTTGCATCCAGTGACATAGCCAGGATTATAAAATTTGGGGGGGGGGGGGTTAAGTGTAAATTAAACTATAAGATTTTACATTTTTTATTAGGTTTGTTGCTCAATGTTCAAACTCTTATTCGACCAGGTTCTGTAATACATATATATACACAAACAAATTTAAAAATTAAAATAAAAAAGTATAAATTATAATAAATTTATTAGGTTAAAACTTATGAAAAAGGAAATGGGGGGGAGTTTAACAACCAAAACCCCTTCTGGCTACGCCATTGCTTTTATGCACATAATTATACCTGACTCTAGTGCACGCTCGTGGTGTGATAAGTGAAGTTATAATACGGTACAAAACAAGCTCAACTTTCTTTCTCTTTATAACGATAATGAATATTGATTATGCAGAGAATAGGCTAAATTCTGACAAACGAAAATGTGGACAAATTTTTAATTTAAAAAAAAAATAATATAGACAATTTAGAACAACAAAGACCCAAGACAAATAATACTTACCGAATACTCTTATATGGGCCCTATGCTTATTCAAAATGTATTTCTATTGGTCTGTAATTTCGGGTACAATCACGAATTAGTTTGGTCAAGTTTGATATATATATATATCATAATATTATATGGATTCGAGTGGGCCATCTGTGTATATTTTTAATATTTTTTATTCAATTGTTACACTGATGCATATATTACGCGGCGTTATTTTATATTTATCTAGGTTTGTTTATTTCCGTATATAAGTATGACACTATATAATATGCTCGAAACCAAATATATAATCAAATAATATAGAATTCGTGCCCGAGTGCGTAACGCGTGTACTAGATTTCCCGAATGTAAGCGGTTCAAATCCAAGTGCCGAGATAGAATTTGTTGCATAATTTTGATTGATATCGGGCACTCGAGCCCCGTGCCAAACTGATATATATTTATTTTAGTTTTTAATTTGCCATTTCTATATTTTCTTGGTTCAAGTAAATATTTTCAAAAAATTAAAGGAAAACATTTAATAAATGTAAATTTTTTTGGCACGAAATATTTGCACAGTGTTATATCCATAACGTTTGAACAATGATCAATAAATATTTTTAAAACCTTTTAATTTTCATTAGAATATTTTCAACATATTTCGCTATCAGCTACCCCGGTTAACAAGATACTTACACGGGCATTCAAGGTCACTGAAACGTGATTCACGATAACAAAGGATTTTGATGTTCGTGTAGTACCTCTGTTTAATTATTATATGAATAATATTTGTTAACAATGACTCAATATACATAATTGTTATTATTTTTTATTAACTTTATTACTTAATACATTTAATATGATTTATTGTCATTATTTTTTTGCGGTTTTTACTTTTTCAAAAATGTCAATATCTATAATTTTCCAAATTAATATAAATATTTTTTAAAATGTTATCCAACCAACTTAATAGTTAAATACATACTTTATGAAAATTTCAAGACCCGTATTTCCTCGGAAATTTGAATGTATAGATTTTATACCAAAATAATAAATGTTGTTGAATAATTGTAAATTACTATAAATAAAAATACTGAATTCCAATTTTTGAGATTTTCCAAGAACAGACAGAGTGCCGTACGTTTACCCTTGTATTGAATTTACAACTCTTTAAAAACCAATATTACAATATTTTTTAAAAAAATTGAAGAAAAGATGCTTACTCAAATATACTTGTATACAAGAAAAAAAAATACATTTACCACTACACACTTTATTAGTTTGTACATTTTTCGTATTGCACACTTTGTGTCTTAACGATTGAAGCAGGTAAATTTTACCGGATAAATGCCACCAACACGTTCGAGAATGGCGATACACGGGACACACGGATTAAACACTTTTTCTATTATAATAATATATACCTAGGCTAAATACGTTTTAATATATTGTATTTACAGGGGTTTGGAAACCGAGGAAAGCAACAGACGGTTCGGAGTTACCATCGGCTAAACGAGTTAGTGAGGATGTTCATCGCCCATCGCACGAAGAAGATCACGATTTCACCGTGATGCTGGCTGTCTGGGGCCAATTCATGGACCACGATATTACAGCCACCGCATTGAGCCGAGGTAACGTATATATATAGTTGAAAACGTGCTACAGTATTTTAATAACACGGGCTGTAATATTTTTCAATCAATTTCGAACGTTTCAGTTTACAAACAGTTTTCGAGCGAGAAAAAGTTTTAATGATTTTTTAAATATCCATTTTATAAATAACGTGAAACTTTTGTATATTTCCAAAAGCTGCTTATTTTTAAGCGGTAGATAATTATAAATGAATTGTCTGGAGTTTTTCGTATGCATATTATCTATTTACATACTATATTACAGGTGCCTATATACCTCCTACCGTCGGTTTCTATTTAAATATGTAGGTATGCAGATTAGATATATTAATTTGTATATGTATAAATACAGGACTTGAGGAATATTGTTTTAAAAGTAATTATTCAAAATATGGTGAATATATTATTTTAATATAATTCAAAATATGGTTAATACATATTTCAAACGTACCTAATCCTGTAGATATGTATGTAAAAGATATTGAAATATTAAATTAGCACAGTGGAAGTACTGCAAATAGCCATTATTGAACAATCGCAAAATTATAATTATTACTATTTGAGTTAAATAATTACGAAAATTTCACAATTAAAAATTTCAATTTAATTAAATCATACAACAATATAAACTATATAAAGATATTTTTAAATAATATAAAACATATAGGTTGAGAAACCAAATTAAGAAGAAGAAATTTCTAGTTTTCAAACCCATTATTAAAGTTGGAACCTAATTTTATCCCTACGATAATTTTTGTCGATTTGTATGAAACTTTTAGATATATCTATATATATATACATTATTATATATATTATATTTATATATATCAATAATATAAGAAATATATAATATTTTTTAATAAATAAGTAAACAACTAAACAACAACAATGATTTTCCAAGTATGTTAACAGCGTTATCTATGTATTACAATATGGGCAACAGATAAATAATGTGATTTTTTCATTTATAATTATATCTAACTATGTGAAAAGTGATCGATATCTAATAATAAATTACAAATGACGTTTGATCATGGGATGAGTTTTTATTTGCTGATTTAAAATCGAAAATAACATTAAAATATAAGTTATGTTCGATGGGATATTATAACTGTATTAAATACACGACTTTAGAATATTATACGAGTACAAATATATATTATATATGTAATTTTTTGATATTATAATAATTGTCTCCCAAATTAACTTTGGTTATGATCTTTTTCAAATCATTTTAATCAAAGTTTAAAACACTTTATAGGTTTACTGAATGTTCTTGGGATAAAATAAATTACTTTTACTTCACACGACTTTTTACATTCTTAAAAGTTCAACTTTCTTTGAATCCCCCCAAGAGAAGTCATAACATTGAAGAGTTGTACGTAGTCAAATGTCAACTCGATTTTTAAAAAACTACTTTATTTATATTAAATAATATAAATAAATTATAATCCGTACCCTAAAGAGAATATTAAATTTCAAAAATAAAAATCATTTACTTAGGTATGTCACATAAATAATATACTTAAAGCGTTTTTTGATAGACTAATATTCATAAGTAGATATGTATTATATCAGAACCATTTTCAAGAATTTTCTATGGAGATTAAAGGGTTGATATATACTTGTCTACAGTTACTAAGGGAGGGGTGCGTACTTTTTAAAACAACATATTTAACGAAATTTTTAATCAATTTATTAAAATTAAATTAAATTATATTAATATAATTTATATATAAATAATATTTAATGAAGTCAATCAAATAGAGAATAATAAATATTTTAAAGGCTTGTATAAAAAGGGACAGTGGAATCATACCTCGACCTCAAGATATTACATTTTATTTAAGGCCTGGAATTTCATAATATATTTTTAGTAACAATCATAAATATATTCATAAGAATAAAAATATAATTATATAAATTAAATATAAATATTGAAGATAATTTAGACTTGATTTTATTTTTATATAATAATTATATAGTTATTAGTTATGTAAATATAATATCTGTATATAGGTAATTATTTATTTTTAAAATAAAATTATCATTATAGCTCAGATGTTGATTTAGTTTTTGTAGTACCTTAGGGCTTAGATGATGCTTTTTTAGCTAAAATTTTTAGGAAAAAAATATAAAATGTTCTAAACTTTGTCACTAATACAAAAAAATTAACAATCAATATGATATTAGTAAAAGACTATCTTAAATTTAAAATAATATACAAGAAAAATGTTGATTAATAATCAAAGTCAAAATTATAATTAGATTCATGTGTGATATATAAACACATTTTTATACTTAATTTATTTTCAAACTTGGATAAAACATATAAGTACAAAAACGATATAAAATTACAAAATATTATATAAATGCTTTATATTAAGTGACAGAAAAATAGTCCACGAAAACATACAAATGCAATAACTTCTGAGTTCGAATAATAGCTAATGTATTATTATAGTTTAATAATAATATCGTCGAAAGATTTAATTATGAAAAAACAAATAATTGTGATGAATATTGACAAGCATATTTTTAGATAAAATATACTTTTTGTATTATTATTTTGTTCCCATATTAATTATTTTTATTTGAACCATAAAAGTTGTGTTGAAAATATATGAAACTCTATTGGAATAAACAATAAAATCAAGAATTTTTCAAGTTATTCGCACCATGTTTATTAAAAATGAATACAAATATAAATTACATCAATAAGATTTATTTTTTCGCTGTACAATAATCACAACCATATCTAGATAACCATATTTTTTTATTTTTTTTTTGATAAATTTTTTGTTTAATAAAATAATAAAGTAATATTCCTTTGGCGTAAAAATGAGTCAATTAGTATAATCAATTTATTAATTTATCTATATTGCACGTGTTTAAAATGAGCTCAGATTTCGTATACAAACAGTAAACTCGATTCCATTCGATCGTATATTATATTATTATATGGTAATAATTTAAATGAAAATTTTATTAACTTGGTTATTCTTTCACTTTCCCAAAGCAGAATTCCTCACCTTATTTTCCCGTCAATATATATATATATATATATATAACCTCATTTTCGGGCTATATCTCCATCATAAAATCCTTTCCCCAAATCGTCATATCTATTGCAGCAGCAGAATTATTTTTTTTATTAACAACGGGTTAGACTTATTTGAAATTCTGTATTTTTAATTTTTAACCCTTCGAATATTATATACACTCTAATTGCTACGCTATAATATTGTATAAATTTAAGAAAAAAAAACATTTTACTCTTTTTGCGGTAAATTCTTCTACAAAATATAATTATAGAAACAACTTGCAAACTTTAATATAAATATATAAATATTAATGAAATACATTTCTGTGGAAAATATTAATCAAAAACTTTTTTTAGTAACCTGCTAATCTATTTTCTTGATATTCACGAATAAAACATTTTACAAATAATGCGATTTTTTTTATTTTAATATTGCAAATAGTTTTTAACAGATACCACCTATATATCTACTTCAAGTTTTAATAGATACTAATAATTTTCCTATAAAATAATATTACAATATTTATACATATATTAACATCAAATTTAAACATTTATGTTTAAAAAAAAAAAAAATTAAATTTTACAAAAATAATTTTACAACATATTACATTAAAAAAAAAAATTATGATCATATTCTAACTAATTTAATACATTTTGAATTTTGAGCGGAACAAGAACTAAATCTTTCAGGGTTTTAAAATTATATTAATTTTGTTTACCTGTAAAACAACTTTTCAGGTAGAATATCTCAAGTAGTAATTTTGGTAAAAAGACCTTTTTTGATAAAATTTTCATTCTTAATATTAATTAAAAGATATACATTTTTATAAAATTATATTTATTTATTTATTATTAATATTCGAGCAAGCCCTTTTAAAAGCATGCAACTGCTATAAACTATTCCATACTAATTAATTTAACACAAACATACGTCACTATATAGTATTGTATTATTCAATTCATTGCTACTTTCAAACTTTTATTCCAAAAAAGCAGGTTAATATATAATTATTGGTAACATATATGTTTTATTATCAAATATGTGATATATTATTGATTAAATAATAAATAATAGAAAAAACATGAACTTTTAAATTTTTTCACAAATAAGTATTTATCAATATGAATACAATTTAAATATGTTCCTAGTATTAACAAATAGTTAGTATACAAATTAAACTACAAATAGTAACTCAAATTAAATCATTGTTAACAGATAAGAAAATATTTATGATACCATATTACCATAGACATTTTTAAATATTCTTTCTAATAAAAATAAATAAATAAAATATATATTTTTTTAAATACCTATTGGTAACTATTAATAATACTACTAGTGAAACAAAAAAATATTTATACGGATACATAAATAAATCACTGCAGATCAATAAATTAAGTTTTTTTCAAATGTATGATAATTTCTTTAAGTGAATTGGCTGCGCAAAATAACCTGAGCGAGGAATGTATTGGTTTTATGAAGATATTTTTTATGTCTGTACCCAAAAAATCTAGCAGTGCTCTGATCATTACATGTAATACTATATTCTGGTAGAAAATTCTATCTAGTTGGTACTTTCAAGAGGTCTTTTTTTAAATAAACGCGTTAGAAAAAACTATCAAAAAATTAGCATAAAAATCAGAAAACACGATTGTGGTAAAATTCTTCATAACTCTAAAAATATTGATGATAGAGGCATGAAAATTTTCGAAAATGCTCACTCATTTTTAGGCTACTTATAGCAATATTCAAATTTAAGCATTTAATTCATAATAGACTTAATTTTAGTTTTAAAGACCTAAAAATTTAATACAGTGTCAAAAGTACGACATTCTAGCTACATACAAAAAATTTTGATAATCGGTACGTCCAATATTTTTAATAGCCATTTGAATATTTTTTTTGAATACCCATTTAATTTTTTAGACATTTTGGTATAAAATGTGTTCGAGTTTTTGTAAAATAATGTATCTTTACACTTCAAATTTTCACCAATACGTATATTAGCACATTATGAAGGCAAAAAAAATTTGGAAATTTTTTTCTCAATTTTAGGCTATTTATAGCAATTTTGAATTTAAAAACATTTAATTCATAATAGGTATAACTTTTTTTAAAAAATTTTAACATTCATACGTAGTCTAATAGTAGCTAACAATGTTTTCATACATTGGGTCTTCGGCTTGAATCCTTTTATTTCCAAATATTTTTTTGCTCTATTTTCAACTTTTTTTGTTCATTATATTATATAATATTATTATACTTATATATTGTTAATCCAACTTACACTAATTATCTAGTGTATTGACCGAAGTTTCGCTGAGAATCGTAACTTTTAGAAAGAAATGACTTATCATTGCTTTTAAATTCAATATATCCGTCATCCTTATCCTACCTAACGTGCGAAGAGTTTCCCGAATTTTTTCGATTTGGTATTAATATCATCATAATAAAATGTTAAGGTTTTGGTCCCGGTTTTTCTTAATATGCATATATAGGTAAGATAATATAAAAAATAGAAGTAGTTCAGATCAAAAAAATATTTTTAAATAGGATCTAAACATCAATTAATTATTAAATACGTATTAAATTTTAGCATAAATTATATTAAGGGTAGGTATATAAGGGTTTGAATATATTTAGGAAGTATTTAAAAAATTTTAAATTTATGTTTCGGTTCCGGTACTTCAATTTGAGAGTAATAACCGGTTCTTATTATATAGGTTTCAGCCCCTAGATCAAAATTGTTTTTATTTCTTTTTTGCTCTAAAAAATATTTTACTTACTGAAATTATGTAAATTCAATTTTTGATAATATTTTATGTTAAATTGTATTTTTCAAAATGTTATCTTTTTAATAATTATCAGCAACGAACTTATCGAATTCTACATAAGTATATTTTATTATCGATCTCAAGTCATCATCGCATTTAAAAGAATTTGTCAATAAGAGGGAAAAATGTCTTTTGAATATAAACGTATGCTCGTATTACACTGATACACTCATCATGATACTTTACGTCAAAAACATGCATTTGTACTTGAGCATCCGATAAAATGATTGTTAAATTTTATAGGTTATAATGGAAGTACTATATCGTGTTGTGGCTCAATAGGGAATGTCACGCATCCCGAATGTTTTCCAGTGATCGTGTATCACGATAATGACAGAAAATGCGGTCAATGCATGGAGTTTGTGCGATCCTCTCCGGCATCAAATTGTGGTTTTGGTAAATTATATACATAGAAACTCGAAAATTTATATAAGTATTTAAAATATTTTTTTAGTTTTTCGTACAAAAGGGATATTTAACTTTTTTATTCTATATTCAATATTTAAAATTGTTCTTTTTAAAATAATAATTATTGCCTAATCATTACACCCCTAAGTTATATATATATATTTTTCTATTTTTTTTTAATTAAAGACTCAAATGAGAAATAAAAAGATTTTTACGATTACTATTTTTTCTATAGCAGTTTTTAACATAACTTTAGTGTCATTAATTTTTACTATTGTCCGGTCATTTATTTATTTATTTTTTTTTTTAATGTAAACTTAGTAAAAGTATGAGTATATTTCTTGCTTATGAGCAATGATGGTTAATTTGTTTATAGGTGTCCATGTATTTAATTTTACAAATAATTATCATAATTTAAGTACCATCCTACGGCAAAAAAATTAATGGATATTTTCTATTATGAGCTACACAGGGATGATAACCCTGTGATTATAGTTTATTTCTATAATAACTGATTGATGCTTGATAAGCTAAAAAATATTCACATTATCACAAAATGAAAATACTTTTATAAATAAATGACCATAGTAAAAGTGTTTGACACCATCAAAGTCAGATTTACAAAATAACTATCTCAATTATTTAGAATAACATTCTATATTTTATATTTAGAGTTTCAAAAATATTACAAATATTTTGATTAAATCACAGAATTGTAATAACTTAATATATAAATATAATATATAATAAAATAAAGTATGATTTATATAAATCTTATACGTACTTATATAAATATAGTTTTTTAATTAATTAACTTTAAAATTTTGGATAGAACTAAAGTTATTACATATTTTGTAAACAGATAAATATACTGTAGGCATTACCCTGCAGGATTAAATTCTCGGATACATAACTGATATATAGGATGATAACTGCAGATGACATTATTATTCTGAACAATCTTTGTTTTTCTTTTAATAATATTAATATTAAATTTAACTTGTAATATAATTATATTACGCTCTACTATGCATAATATATATAAAATGATCTTATATATACATTTTTGGAAAAAAAAAACTCCTATTGTTTCAATGATATTTTAAAGTTGCCATTTTAATTAATTATTGACATCCTATATTTTCAATTTTTTTTTAATTTTGTAATACAAAATATCTTTCGAGGCATATCGATACGTACAGGTATAATTATACAGTACATCGAATCTATAGACCATTATGATAGGCATTCATAGGCACCCGCAGAGGATGATGGGGCATTTCCATCCCCTAGCGTTTTGGTAATATTGTATTGATATGTATGATATTTGTATGATGGCTGTTCCACTATGGCTGGAAAATTGAGTGGAGTTAGAAAACGAATACAAGATAAATTTCCCAATGTGCATTTTTATCATTGCAGTTCACACAAATTTAATCTAGTAATTAATGACATAAATGATGTTTCAAAGATTCATAACACGGTTGAAACAATTAAAAATATACTGAATTTTTTTCGAGAAAGTCCTTTGGGAAAAAAATATATTCCAAACATTCCTCTCTTATGTGAAATACAAAAGTATTACACTATTTCAAAAAAATATTAACTCTATACTGGAACCACCAGAAAAGTTGTCTGAAGATAACGGAAATCGTAAAAAAAAATAATACGCTTTTCAGTTATTTTATTTTTGTAGTAATTGACTTTTTTAGTATGCCTATTTATAATAGATAAATACTCTTCTTTGCTGGAACCAATAGCAAACAAGCTCCAAGAAATAAATCAAAATCTGCTAACTGTAAGAAATCAAATTACCCCGATTACTCAAATATTTCAAGAAAATCGACAGTCCGTGCTAACTTTAGTTATATCTGGGATAATATAGAAAGTAGTGTAAATCAATTAAATATTCAAATGACTATGCCAAGAATTGCTAAAATACAAATACATAGAACAAATGTACCTGCTGACTGCGATCAAATTTATTTTAAAAAGAGCAATTTTCATTCCATATCTTGATTCATTAGTATCATCCCTTAATGAACGTTTTAAGGAGAAAAATGAAGTAGCATATTTTTTATTTCAATTATCACCAAAATATATGGAAAACTTGATGAAAATCCATATCAATTTCTTAAATAAAAATTTCAAAAAAAAATATGGCTGTTTTCTAGACAATTTTTTAGCCGAATCCATGATTTGGTAACATTATCATAAACATAAGATAAATTCAGAAGAGGTTTTAGGTATACTAAAAGAAACAAAATTATTTTATCCGTAAATATTTTTAGAAATTTGTATAAACAGTGGCGTCATTTCAGATTTTATTAGACGGGAACAAAATTTTAAACGGCCTCTTTACAAACACAATTTTTTTATTTCTCCTATAGTTTTTACTTATATTTATATTAAATTTTACCTTTCTCGTGTTGAACATGATTCAGTTGGTCACTAGACACTAAGTTCTATTTGTTTGATTTATTTATGTATATAATGTATATTGATGTTCATTTTGATTTTTAACATTCCGTAACAGTTCCCTATAAAACTAATTACCTATCTCTCTTTTTTTTTAATTTCAAACGTTTTAAAACGACCAGCCCACCCAAATATTTTTTTTTTATTTAAAATCCGGCCTGAGCGAAAAATGTTTCTATTTCGAAAACGCGGTTCAACCCAAGCCTGATAAATATTTTTCAGGTCTGACTCAGTCAAAATCACGGTTTTTAGTACTTACTATAAACCAACAAGAATCAAACATTTTCGATCCAGCCTGAACCATTCTTATGCACGGAACGGCCCGAAAATAAATTAAAATCATTAAAAAGCCAAGTTTATTTTAAAATCAATATAGACTGAACCAATTGAGGACTAGGCCAGCCAGCTCGGTCCTTACAGGTCGATATATTACCTTCACAATATACTTTTATTATACCTTTTTTTTATATGGGAAAATAAAATCGAACCGGCCGATATTCCTTACAATAGGCTTAAGTAACCCTTTAAAAATTAGACGAGGAAAAATTCCCCCTTTTCCCTTTTTCACTGTGTATAAGTCTTACCATTCCCACAACTAATTGTGCTGCTGAACGATCCTTCAGTACGATACGGAGGGTAAAACCATGACTTACATAAGACTCGATGCTCTATGCATGATGAATGTACACAAAATCATTATAAAGAAGTTAATAAGTGATAGTTTTTATGGTATAATTGTTGACCGCTTTGGAAGAAATTACAATTTATTTTTCAAAAGTAATAAGCTTTTAATAATATAAATATATTATATATTAAATAAGTATGTAATTATATTTCATTAAATTAAGAATTAAAAAAATAAATATATTCTTATTTATTTTACTTTTAAATATATATTTTTAAAATGTTAAACATTTTCTGAAAATTTTTTTAAGCGAAGTTACGTGTAATTTGCATATTATATCTATATAAAAATGTTTTTCATTTTATGACATCATCATAACAATGTTTATAATATATACTACATAATACATAAGCAATACGACCTACTGAGAAAATCAAAAAATAACCTCTGAAAAGTATTGTCTAAAACTAATTTTCTAACAATTAAGCTCTTTAATACAAAAAATCATACTTGATTTCATTTACCAGAAAGTTGATTTCAAAGAGTTGAAAAATTTTAAAATAAATGAGTAATGACAAAACTAATTATTAATAATATGTCCCCAACATTTCGTATTTGTCTATTCATAAGTTTTTCCGCTATTATACTTAAATAAAGTATTTCAAAATGAATCGAATTTTTTCAAATTTTGATTATTTTTTAGTTTATAGATCTTTATTAAATTTTTATACTATTTTTATACTTTTTGTGTCATTTCTTACATTATTTTTATTTTATTTTTTTTTTTTTTAGGGCCCAGAGAACAGTTGAACCAAGCAAGCTCGTACTTGGATGGCTCGTCTGTGTACGGCAATACGATTAAACTGCAAAACGACCTGAGGTCATGGACGGGTGGACGAATGAAGGTGTTCATATCCGAATATGGTGAACAACTGTTGCCACCCAATAGAGATCCGAAAGACGGATGCAACGAAGAAGTGGAAATGAAAAAAGGCCGTTACTGTTTTTTATCGGGTAAAAAAAATATCGTCATAATCTATAAACATTATTATATTATTGAATAATATTCATAGAAGATTATGAATATATTATGGAAAACAATATTTGTGAATACTAAATATGTTGAAAAGAAAATTTAAAAACTAATTTTCTGAAAAATTAAAAATAATAACTTAGTAAATAAATTTTATTGAAATTTAATAAAATATCAGAATTATAAATTCATATACAATAAAAAGATAAAAAATAAGAATAATTATTAAAAATGAATTATTTGAATAATAATTTTATTGAACACTAAATATTAAAAAATGCAATTATTCAAAAAGTATATTTTAATTAATAAAAAAACAAAAATCAGATAAAGATGAAAGCATTTTTTAATTTTTTCTATGGAAGAATTGTCTTTAAATTAATATAACATTTTATTATGTATTTTCTATTATCTTTATATTAATAAGCTACCTGATTTTATTATAAACACGACTATGTATAAATACTATTAGACTATATAGATAAACTATAGCTATGATTTAGTGATCACGAATGCAGAAAGATACAATATTATTTTAATAACTAAATTTAACTTTTTAGCATAAAATAAAATGTATTTAAATAAATAACGTATAATGTATAATAATATATAATTTTATATATTTAATTTTATACTAAAGAGTTAAATTTATTATTAAAATAATATTGTATCATTCTGTACTGGGACTGGGAGATATGGATAAGGGAGTTGAACCCATAATCACCAATGTAGTTTATACTTTCTAAAACCAGGGATCTTTTTTCTTAAACGGTCCAAGATTTTATTGCTTTTAGCAATTATTTCCCAAGCGTTTCACGTTCTCATTATTATTATATTTCCCATTTTTAGAATTAAAATGAAAAAATCTAGTTTGCAATGAATATGAAAAATTCTATGTATTCTTTTTAATAAATATAAAGGTTATGATTATAGAACATTTAAGTCTTGAGAAACTAGAAAAAAGAACGAGAATAGAATACATTTCTTATTTTAAAGGATTATTTATTGATAACAATTATTATTTAAAGCAATTATTTTAATTTATTATATATAACCATGGTATAAAATCAATAAAACTCTTGAAAAATTTTTATTATTAAAATTACTAATATAAAAATAAAAGAAATAAACATAAATTATAAATGAAAATTTTTATTTTATCATACAATAATTGCTGACGAACAGTATATTCAATATCCATATTATATTGTAACTTAGTTATTATCCCAACACTACTACTTTTTCAAAATCATAAAATTAAAGTAAAATCAACCAAAAATAAATCTATAGAGGGCGAGATGTAAGATAATACATTATTGGTGTTTTTTTTAATTATAATTTGCAAAAAAGTAGTATAAAAATTAAAGAATTATACATTCGTTTTTGTACATTCGATAATGAACTAAATATTTAAAAAATTATAAAATCTCAATGATATTACATTTGATATTAAATTTATATTATGAAGTATACCAGATGGATATGTTACAACTAAAAATATTGTTATCTAAAAATTGTATAATAGATTATATTAACAATTGAAAAAACAATTAATTGAAAAAATGTAATACTTGATGAAATAAATGTCATCATGAGTTTCCAACGAACAATAAAGGAAATATGGTGCTATAAAGAAGAATTTAAATTTTGTAATTTAGGATGGATTTAGAAATAAAATACCTATCACCAAGCATGATGTGAGCTTGAAAATTATTCCTCTATTCGAATTTGGCAAAAGATATTTCATCTTTAAATTCAAACTCAAATGCCACAAATTCCATTCTAAATAGTGAATTTTTCATATACTAATCGACAGAAAAACAGATACAAAAAATTCTGGTGTGACGAACTCTATAATGTTTTGTGATAACAGGAACACGGTTATCTACTGCAAAGATAATAATATAGGCGTTAGATAATCATTTTAGTGGTTTTTAATAATTGTAGAATACTCCTAGATAGTGAATTCTTTTAAAGTCTATGAATATTGTACTTTTATTGGCATTTATAAGATTATATTTTATTCAATTAAACTAAATATATCTATTTATTTTTTTATTTTTTATTTTTTTTTTTTGTATTACCTATTGCCATTTTTGTTTATTTAAAATGTAATAAAACGGTACACACTATTGATACATACTAAAGTACCCGTGAGTTTCCTATATTAAAATATAATACCAATATAATATTCTGACACAGTTGCAACGTCCCGTTTAAACTGCAAACTGTTACTCATATAATATGTATATTTAATGTTATTTGTACATTAATTTCCTTATAAACGTTCAAACACACTTACAAAATAATGCAAATAATACGACAAAACTGTATCGCAGCGTATAATATACTTATCATCTATACATGTTGTTTAAAATAATATTTTACCTGCTGTGAGTCCCGCGAAAATATCTTAATTTAAAATAGCTGGATACCGGAATTGCTCTAAGTTATCGTTCCTGCGCCACATATCATAATATCATCATACCTGATAGCACAGGTCTCCTGTGTAAAACAAAGGATTTCCAAATAACGCTCAACTCGGCAAGAGCGTCTGATACAATCTACAGTGGATCCACATTACATAATGATTATTTGTATATTTTTATCGGGACACACTGTGCACCGGTGGACACAGGGGAAAATTTTCCCCGCCCCTCTGTTCACGAAAAAAACCGAGTGAAACAACGTAAAAATAAGTTTTCTTTTTTTTTTTACTTACATTTGCATAAATTCTCATAAATTTCCCCTCTTGTTCGAGACCTCTGTATCCGCCTCTGACACTGTATAATATATCATTATATACGTTACACGGATAGGTACACGATTTTACTTGTAGACAATAATCATAATATTGTATATTGTATCAGAAACACGTTGGTAATAATGTATAAAATTTGCATTCGAAAATATGATTATAGGCGATGCTAGAGCGAATGAAAATATGCACTTGACGACGCTTCACTTGATCATGGTCCGCCAGCACAACATGATTGCTGAGAGATTGCTGTCCCTAAATCCACACTGGGATGACGAACACATTTTTCAGGAAACCAGACACATCGTAACCGCTCAAATTCAACACATTACGTACAATGAATTTTTACCAGTGTTGTTAGGTAGGTACGTGTACTTTTATAAAAAAAAATAATCACACAATTGCAAACAGTTAGTCAATCGAGGAAAACATTTTGCATTATATTTTACGAGTACAGCTGGGAAACTAACCTATACGAGACCTAGGTTTTAGAGCTTATTCTAAAGCGCAGTCGAACTTGTTTTGCATAGTCGGGAAAGCCAGATACGCATTTTAAAATCAATTTTTGCGTTGGAAATTGAATGTTTTTGTGTATCATATGCTTATGTCACTATAATTTATATACTGTTATATGCTGTATAATTAAATTTTTTTAACATAATAATTCGTATAATATTTTATATCAATCATAAAATAAATTAAATGCCAAACATGTAATACAATTTTCTTTTATTTAACATCCTTCGCCATTTCCGTAAAAATAATCTAATAAAAATGTTTAGTAATTTTAATCATATTATTATGGCTATATTATAATGTTCTTTATTGATATTTATAGTCATAATAGCAAACATTATTATTTGTAGGTATAACAGTATGTATTGACATAATATATAAACGCACAAACTAATAATAAGTATTGTATACCATAGAATTGAAGATATTATTTTTTATATATAACGCATATACGTGTATTATAATCAAATAGAAAATGAGGAAAGTATGATACGAGTATTAAATAATAAAAAGTATATAAAAAGTTTCCACAATGACAAAAATACTATAAAAATTATATTAACAATTTTCATTTCAAAAACACATTATTAAATGTAAATGTCACACGTACGTTATAAAATACCAATACGTAATATTCACAAATAACATTGACGAATTTCGATTATTTATAGTTCAATTTATATTTTTATATTTTATGACATGAAACCATTTTTTTTTTCTATAAAATAAAAACAGTGTTAACGGTAGAAATTATTTTTTAAGTTAAAAAAGTTCTTTGAAAAATTTTCAAAAAAAATTCTATATAGACTTAGATATAAAGATCTAATAATATATATATAGCATAATTATAATAATATGTTTTAAAATATTTTATAATACAAAATCTACACATTTTTTTTTTTTAAATCATTTTAATTAACACACTTTGCAATATCAATATGAAGTCTTTACATGTTTATTAATAATTATTCTAAAATATATATATACCTATTTCGTAAGTTGTAATTTACTAAATATTTTTTCAAAACTTCACGTAACATGTCTATTAAGTGTTATTCTGTTTAAAAAGTAATAATACAAAAACCCACTTAAGTAAAGTGAATTTTCGGTCCTCGTGATTATAGTATATAATATTAACTTTTGGAAACTTTCTAACTATTACAATAACATTATAATTTCTAGAATGAAGGAATATTTTTATAGGTTATACGATCTATTTTGAAAAAAAGACGGCTCGTATATTTCAATGTTTTTATTCCTATTACGCATGAATGAGTTATGTAATTTTATTGAATAACCTATATCAAGTTAATATAGCATGTCTGGTACTAATTATTTAAAGTTACAATTATATAAAAAGAAATTTTTAAATTCAAAACTTTTCAATTTACACTGATTAACAAGTCAATTTATTAACTATAATTAAGTACATTATTCGAGAATAATATAATAACTTATAATATTTACTATTTAGTCATTTAGAAGTATATATATATATATTATATATAACAATGCTGGGTATTAACGAGTTAATAAGTTAAAATTTCAGTTAATTTTAACTTTAAACTTGACTTTTTATATCTGATATTTGTTATTAGCAAATTTTTGTATATAACATTACTTATTTTTTGTTGTATTCACTTTTAAATAACGAGTTACTTTTAATAAGCATTCAGTAAGGTTAATTTTGAAATAATTGATACATTTTGATTTCATTTAGTGTCTATTGTAAAAATGGTTATTATTATTTACTAATTAAATATTTTTATGAACTTATTTGTTGTTAATTTTAATAATAATTATTATATTACATTGTAGTATTTTCAATGAAAGTTAAAAATAATAGTATTTTCAAAAAAATAATAAATAACTTATTTAACTTAACTCAATAATACTTGTATATCTCAAATGTTATATTGACTCGTACAAAATTATTTTTTTTAACCTAACTTAAAATATATATATATATATACACTAGTTTAATAAAGTTATTATGTTTCACAACGATTATGATACCTAATAACCTACAGATTGTACAAGTAATTTGAAAAAAAAAATAGTTTTATGTGGATTAAAATCAATAAAAAGTATTTTGATTTCCGGTTTTTTTTTTTTTTTTTATTATGGTTTCGACTTAAATTCAGGTTAACTAATTTTAATTTATTATGGTAAATATTTAGATTTTGGACATTTTTTATTTTTATTTTTTTTTTGGTTTTATGTATTTTTAGCTTATACATTACAAATATAATCTTATAGATTTTTGCAAATAGGTTTAAAATTAATTATTCAAATTTGTTTTTATACAATAGTTTTTAAAACGTTAAAATACCTAAGTTAAAAAAAATAACCTTATTGTGATGGCAAAGTGCATTAATTATTTTTGTTAAATATTCCAATTATATATAAATATAGATTCATATGATTTTTAAATAAATAATTGTTATAAAATGTGTGGGTGCCCAGAAGGAGAGCAATATGGAATATTTCCCCCCCCCTGGCATTTTTGAAATATAGTAAACTTAATAGGTATAATAAAATCGTGGAATATACTGAAAATGTAAGTATAAACACAAATAATCTTTTACCTATATACAATATAGATTACGATATTTATTTTATATATAAAAATTATATTGACTGGATATATTTTCCTATATATACAGATATTTTTTTCTACATAATTTCCGAACAGATACTTTTTCATAGATTATACTATTATACTAGAACGTTAGTTTGCTGAAAAATTGATAAATAAAATAACGAGAACTCATATTTTAATAAAATAAAACATAATAATAAATCTCTTAAAAAAAATCATCAATATACTAAACGATCCGAAAAATGTGTTAAAATAATATTTAATTTATTAGGCTTAGGTAAATTTAAATAAACAAAAATTGAAAACAAAAAAAGACATACTCAAATGGATTAGGAATTTATCATTCATCCAATCTCTAAAAAAATACCCCTTAAATTAGTTATACGGTATATCGTATAATGATATTATAAAATAAATAAAATGAAAAAATATTATGAATCGTTTAGACAACTATTATTATAAATTGTATATTTTATAATCCTTTAAGTCTTGACTTATTTTCCCTGATAACGGATGAAATAACAAAGGATATATAGGGTGAGGTACCATGGATTATGTTGTTTACAGATAATATAGTGCTGATAGGAGCGCATCCTGAGGAAGTGAATGGTAAACTTGTAGAATAGAGGAAAGCTCTTGAAAGTAAAGGACTAAGGATTAATAGGAATAAAATAGATTATATAGAGTATGTTTTTGTAAAATATAACACAGAGCGAATATAGAAAAACTAGAAATAAAGTTGATTGGTGATTGAGGGGAAGAGGTTGAGAGGTTTAAGTATTTAGTGTCCGTTGTATAGAAATATAGGGATTTTGATGAGAATATGAAACATAGGATTAAGTATGAATGGATAAAGTAGAGAAAAACGTCTTGTGTGACCAAAAAATCTCTATTAGGTTAAAAAGTAAATTTTATAAGGCAGTGGTAAAAATTGCAATGATGTATAGAACAAAATGTTGGACAATAGACAGGAAGATAGAACAGACAATGAGTGTAGCAGAGATAAGAATATTAAGGTGGATGAGTGAAGTCACTAGAGAGAATAAAATAAGGAATGAGTATATAAGAGATAATATAGGAGTAGCTTTGATAGGTACTCGTAATAAATTAGGGAGAATAGATTAAGATGGCTCGGGCACGTATTAAGGTGGAAAGAAACTGAGGCAGTAATATTAGGAAAGGAAATTTATGATGATGGAAAGAGGAGGCGAGGAAGACCAAAAAGAGATAGGGGATGTGATAGCGAGTGATATGAGGAAGGTAGGGGTAAATGAAAAATATGCGGGAGATAAGAGTTAAGTAGAAGTGTAGAACCCAAAACAGTTGGGAGAGAAAAAAAGAAAAAAAGAAGAAGAAAAGATATTTTAAAACCTGGTTAGATTTTTTTTTCTCATTTCTATCTATAAGTATATAGAATATAATTACATGTATAAGGATCTAATTAAAATAATCTAAGAATTGTTTTTAAAAAATGATGCAACACCTATTATATATGCTACTTACAAACCCTCTAAAAACAAAAAAGGCACAATCAGAAATTTAAATATAATATGTATATTATGCAACACATATGTAACTTGAAAAGTATTGTGTAAAGCATTCTAAAAAAATATGTAATTCAAACTCAAACAATAATACAGAAAATTAACATCCTTTACAATAAAATATCAGAGTTTTAATATAAACATCAATTATATTTTAAGGAAAAAACATTATATATCACTATATTTTTAATTAAAATAAATAAAAATAACACTAAATATTTTTTTAAATAAACTCAAGAAAATGAAAATATTCTGGAAAAAATCCTTACTTAAATATACTTTTATATACAAAAAATACATTTATCCCAATACCTACACTTTTTTAATTTTTACTGTACATTTGCATTTTCGTATTACACACTTTAGTGTAGAACTGCACACTAAAATAGGGAATGATTCACTGTTTTAACTGGTATTTAAAATGGATTTCAAAACTATCTTTAAAACTAAATTTTTAATTAGTTGTCAGTTTGCTTTTTTAACTTTTTATTAAGCCCAACATGTAATTAAGACTAAGCTTTAAACAAGTTTTATATATACTCATAATTGTTTAATTCTATAATTTTTGTAATTTAATTTCAATAAATTATCATTTCAGGTGATGATCTCATGAAACGTTTGAATTTGTACTCTCAACAAACCGGTTATTGGAACGGATATGATTCTTCAGTAGACCCGACTATCAGCAACAATTTCGCCACCGCGGCCTTTCGTTTTGCTCACACACTCATACCGGTAAGACGGTAAATGGTCACTGTATAATATATTGTAATTATTCGAAAATTTAAAATAAAACTTTGATAATAAAAATTTGATAAAATAAAACTAGGGGAGACATTGTGAAAAAGAAATAAGTTGACAAAAATATCGATTAAATTGCTTATTTCTCAAAAATAATAAAAATCAGTGTAATTAAAAGTAGAGGGATGAATCGTGCGGTTATTATATGCATAGGAGAGCCAAAAGTATAATTTCTTCTTCATTATTAAAATTTAAAAAAACATTAGAATGTACTTAATGTAGGTACGTGAGTATGTAAAATATATATATATAAGTGGATATAAGGGAGGCTATAAGGGTTGAAGCCTCTCCTTTTGTAAATTCTTAATTTCTTAATTAACTATATTAAATATATTTTTAGGTAATTGAAGTCAAAATTGTATGTTACACCAAATAAAAAGGAAATATTAAAAATTTTTAAAACCCAAAATTGATCAACATTTAAAAAAACTATGTATCGTATTAATAATGTAAGTCTTCTATAGTTATTATTTTCGAATTACAATTAAATAACCAACAAGAATTTAAAAACTCATAGATATATTACAACATTTATTCGTCATCTTTGGTGTTATTTATCTATACTCTACAGACTGTTCAAAGAATTTTATACTATCCTTTTTGCGATTTGGTTATTCTTCTCCTGATACTGAAATTCTACTTAACTTTCGATCTCCCACCCTAATGTATACTCTTGTTTTTTTTTTATCTTTAATATTTATAACATTTAATCATCGATATCTAATATTCCATAGAAATAAAGACTATTAAAAAAAAAAGTCGATTAAATTTACTCGGAATCTATGCTTTTATGCTTTTCCTGTGAATTTATGCTTTTACAAAATTGTATTAAAGAAAACGAAAAACTAAACTATATTACTATCCACATAACTTCTCAAAGAGCAACAATCCGAACCAGAGCCGAAACCAAAACCTTAAGCTATTATTATCATAAAACTGTAATTGGAACTGAAAAAACTATATGGTCCAAACCCTTACCTTGCATTTGAGAAATATTCTGTAGAATGTTAACTATTATAAAAAATAAACTTGGAAAGTACGGTTCAGCCAACTAGTGCATTGATCGAGAAAATGTTCAACACTTACAATATATAAGTAAACAAAAAAAAAACAATATTAATAACGAAAATGAATAATGAAAATTTTTTGAAAAAATACCTTTTCAGTAGGTTTTTTTCGTACTCGAATTCTTTGAAAAAAATATTTTAGTAATATTTTGAATACTCTTTAACTACCTATATATTAGTATATTATATTAGTATCTATTCGATTAGGTGTGTACAATAGCCACTCGCAGAAAATTTAAAAACATCCGCGACCGGAAAAATATTCGCGTATAAAGAACGAATAATTGAGATAATAAATAATAATTTATAATAATCAAATTATATTTTTATAATAGTAATATAATATATATAATTCTAATATAAATTAGAATTTTTTATTCTCAAATAATCATTTGAGAATAAAAAAATTCTCAAATGATTTTTTTCAAATGTTCAAATATTATGCGTTCAATTCGTTGGGCATTTTCAACAAATTACTTGTTAATGTATTACGTGTATACTACAATATAATATTCTCGTATATCGCTCCCCGGCCAACATTTGTAAGAGCAACAATCTCTCCTCCGTCTCCTCGTTTGTCCCACCACACTGTTTAATGTATTTACACGTATTTCAAATAGGTTTTGAGAATTCAATCATTTTTTTTTTTCAATTTTTATATTCTCCCTCTTTAAAAGTTTTGCGTTTGCGATTCTTGTCGGCCATTCCCATATATATATATATATATATATATCGGGATATATATATATATATTGCCAATGAAACTAATGAAACTGGGTCGAACGACTCGTAGAGTTAACGACCAAATATACGTATTACACAATATATTGATATAGTATTCATTTCCCTACAAGCAATCTATATATATATAGGCAGATACTGTGCAGTATACCTACTACGTATTATACACAGACAGAGAGAGAGAGAGAGAATAAAATTCAGATAGGTAATTCTGTAAATCCATATTTAATCCCAAAACAATTTGATATTGCATTAAGTATGGTCGATATATACGTCCTTATATACCGTAGAATATAATATACAAGCGCAGTATAGGTATTGTACTGCAATCGTATTATAGCTCTAATATTAATGCGTATACTCGTGTATCCTACTACAGGATTACGCGACCGTTTTTATTCATATAAATTTACAATTTTAATTTCGTTAAAATGAAACGCCGATACAATAAAAACAGTAACAGTAACAGCATTATAACAATATTATATAGTAAAATCGTACAACAATATCGGGATAGTCCGACCATTGGCCACTCTAGAACGAGATCCCAGTTCCTATATACCAAAATAAGAACGTTATTATTATTATTATTATAGAGTTTGAATACTGTAGTAGCCCGATAAAAACTATAATAAAAATAAATAAAACATTAAATATGTATAGATCAAAAGACATAAAAAGAACATCAATGGAAAATCTTCTGAGAATCCTTAAAAAACACACTTGCTTAAAATATTACAAAAATTGATTTTCATTTTTATTACCTATATAGTTTATATTATCGTTTTGCCCCGTGGCTAATAACAGTAGATATTTGTAATGAAAAATCGAATTTTTCAATAGATATTTACATTTTGCTTATTAAATTTACATTGCTCAATAATTAAATAAGTATGAGAATCAGTTAGTTAATTTGTAAATGTAAGTAAATTAATTAAATTTAAAAGTTTACTAAATATTCTCACAACATTGTACATTTTTCTATACCTACTTACTAAAAAATAAAATGTCTGTAGTTTTTTTTATATCTTTATTTTTTTTTTATTTTCTTATCTGCATCATATTATTATTACAAACAGTGGCCGGGTTCTAAGGATTTAAATCATACCCATCTTGAAAATATTTTTAATAGAAATCGTCGAATTTGCTTTTTATTATTTTATTATTCAATCACTTTTTCTAGTGAAATATAATACTATTTTACATATTTCATTATTATTTATTCAAAATATTCAAATTTAGAACTAGATATATATAAAGTAATAATTATTTTTTCATTTATACTGAAAACATCCAATATGGATCCACACATCCAATTTTCTAAGGATATTGTATAGAAAATTGTTAAACTTGTATACATTTATAATTGGTACAGTGCGAGTACTCAATTCCATTTTATATTATTGTCTAATTTTAATATTGTTCTAAAATACAAGGAATAAACCGTTTTAAAATAGTTTAGTGTTATATAAATCAATAGAAGACAACAAGTCTTGATACATTTTTTTGACGTTTGGATTAGAGATCTTTTTATTAAATTAATTAATTCTAGTTGGTATTCAAAGAGGTAGTTTTTCAATTTTCCACGTAGTTTACTTAAACGTAAAAAAACTACCTTATATGTAGGAATTATTTTAAAAATACAGAGAGAATAGCAAAATAATAAATAATGTTGTTATGCATAATCGTGGTTACCGATTTTTTTAATGATTACATAACATTATACCGATTTTTGCTCAGATTTGTCTTTCGAATAAAATGATTTATCTTTGCTTTTGAATTCAAAATAATAATAATAATAATACGCTATGTATTTTATCTGAAGACTAATTGAACGGTGATCCGACTTCCAATATCTGTATCTGGATGACTTGTTTACATTTTTTAAGGGGTTACGCATAGTGGGGACCGGAAAATTACGTAATTTAAAATTGTTTTGTTTTTGTCCATTCTAATAAAGATTTATTATAAAATTAAATATATTAAAAATAACATATTTTAAAGTCTTCGTAAAATTTTTATTGTGAAAAAAAATATTTAAAATAAGAAAAATACTGCTTTTCTTGTAGAGACCGCCTTTTTCAAGATTAAGTAATTATTTTAATAATTTTACATAATAACAAAAACAATTAACCCTTTATAAATATCTTTAAATTAATTTTTGATATGTAATAAGTTAAAGTGAACTTTTGGAAGCAAAACGAACAACTATATATTAAAGTTAAAATTTGTGTAAAATATGAACTAGGTATGCGTTTTGATGTGTTTATACCATTATCAGATATCTATAACCCTACATTATTTTATAGGTATCTACTACCTAGTACCTACCTACATAATCTGTATAATACATAATTAGTCACTGAAATATTTTCTACATTGTTATTTATACACATTACGTATGTACAATAAGCAATTTTTTATTACTGTTTATATTTATACTAGTAAATTTTTATTTCATTTATATTAATATTATATATTGAACATTGAATAACGAAATACAATAATTTTAACTATTCTGAAAAATTTGACTTATCGGTAGTTATACATTATGTTACAACTTATGTGGTATACCTATAATCTATAAGCACCTAAAACTAATCATTATTATTTTTAATAATTAAAATACTATGAATTAAATAATTTTGAACAATCCACGTGTACAAATATTTTATTTTATACTTTTAACCCAAGATAAAATTAAAGTTTTTCAATTTATATAGATATAGTTCTGGGCAAGTCCATAATTTTATCTTTTAAATATAGTTGTAATTTTTTTCCAATTAATACATATAGGTTATTTAAATACATAAAATGTATGTTATAGGTATATTGTATGTTATAATATATTTCCATCGTTAAAATACAATTTATCATTCTTGAAACTTTTTTTCTTCTTCTTCTAAAAAAAAAAAAAGGCAGGAAATAAACACATTGTTTATATGCACACATTTTTATAATAATGCTCTAATGATTGCACACTGATTTTATAGGTAGCTATTAACTAATAAATTTAAAAAAAGTATATTTCAAATGCCAACATTGCATAAAATGGGAAATAATGACTTAATTATATGGAAATATCAAATTGGATATGTAATATGTTTAATGGGAATAATTATCTTACTATACATTTATTTTATTTTTTTTTTATTAGATAAACTACATCATAAATTACATAATAAGACACTATACACATAATTTACATGATTATTTATCTCTTTAAGCTATCGCTTGTATTGAGATTACAGTGTACATCTTACATTTTTAAAATATATAAGAAATAATAAAATTTCTTTTATTTTAATAATTTGTATAAGGTTGAATGAAAACAGTTTAAAAATATATTAAATTAATTTATGGATGGAAATTTTTTATATGTATATGTTGAATAATTATTTTGTAGGTTTTTTTATATAAAAAACTATATATAATTTTTCATTAAGTATAAAAATTAAAATCTTGTGTAAAGGAAGTACTAAAATAAATTTTGAACGGAGCACCGAAATTTCTAAAGCCAACCCTGCATAGTAGGTTAACAAATTGTTTTTAAATTGTTAATGGAATTTTATTGTTTAAAATACGTTTAGAAATCGAGAATTTAGCACGCTCATATAGTGGGCATTCCTTAATAACTTATTTATACCTATTACATAATTATGAGGAACGTTTTTATTAAAGGGCCTCCACACCACATGATTCAAAGGAGTATTATTTAAGTAATTTATTATACTTTCTTTGTGCGATTTTGTGCTTGTGTGAGACGTACGTGATTATTAGTGTTAGTGACTCGTATAAAAATTATACAGAGAGCCATCACACACACACTATCTATTTATTTATCTATTTAGCTATTTATTTTATAACCACGAAACAATGAGCACATCAATTTTAATTTTGAAAAAATATTAGATTTTTTCATATTATTTATGAAGGAATGATCGAAACACTTTTTAAAAATTATTTTTATTTAATTATATATTTATAATCAAAATTTAGAAAATTTTGGAAACTTTAAATAGTTTAAATTATAATATAAAATATAAAATATAATATATTATATATATACATTAAATATATTATAATATAAAATGTAGCTCATTCCCTTGAGCAATGGCGTATTTATGGGGGAAGGGAGGTCGGGTTAAAAAACCCACAGGACAAAAAAAAAAAAAAGAGAAAAAGAGAAAAAGTTATACAAATGTCTAAAACAAATATTATTTGTACTAAATTTATATTATTATATTTTACCACAACACAATTTTTACAATTTGTCCCAATTAGTAATATGACAGAAGAGGGAATAGCAAATTAAATATTAAGTCTTAATATTAAAAAGTCTTCAACAATTTGTAATCGATATGAAATATTTATGTGAACAAGGATATGATGGAGCAATGTCGGAAAAATATAATGGTGTTCAAGATCATAACATAAAAAAAAATTATTCAAAAGCACTCTATGTACATTGTTCTGCTCACATATTAAATTTAACAGTTTCAAAATCCTGTAGCATATCGGAAATACGAGACTGTCTGAGAACTATTTGTCAACTTTGTATTTTTTTTATTTATCCAAAAAGGAAATCAGTTTTAAGCCAAAAAATTGGTAGTTCATCGAACCAATATCAAAAAAAAAGCCGGTCAGTAGGGGGTGGAAGCACTTCGCTCGTCGGGTGTCAGTATGGGTGGATGCATTTCGCTACTGGGCAGGATACTCTAGGTGGATGTATTGCATTTGAAAGCAATGATAAATCATTGCATTCAATAAAACGATTCTGAGCGTAGCTTCGGTGTAGTATACATAACTCTTAATATTAATTAT
>JAIPRL010000499.1:80968-105608 GCA_025469235.1 Pemphigus obesinymphae
TTCGAATTTAGTTAGAGTAACGTATATTTAACGCTGTATAAAATTTTCAGAACTTAAAACCGAAAATTACTCCTTTTAGGACTTAAAAACCTCGAAAACTAAAAATGTCTATAAATAGCCCAAAATTTCAAAAAAATTTAAAAAAACTAAATCAACGTAAATATATTACTAAATTAAATATTCAGTAAAAATTTCAAAAAAAAAAAAAATAAACATCATTGTAAAACCATAAGCTTTCTCGCTACGCTCAGAATCTAAAATAAATATTAAAAAGAAGTTGTGGAACTCGTTGGATTGAAAGATATCACTCAATTTACGACTTTTTGGAACTATATGAATATTTTGAAAAAGCATTAGAAGATATATCTCACTGGGACGATAATGAAACATCAGAATAAACAAGACGTTTAAGGAGATGTATATTAAATTTATAATTTCTTATTTGCTTATTTGTTTTAAATAAAATATTTGCTTTAAGCTTAGTATTATCGAAGTTTCTTCAATCTGAAAAGATTGATTTAAATGAGGCCATGTTTTTAGCGCAAAACACAAAATAAGAACTTGAAGATATACGACTAAATGCAGACAAATATTTTGGGGAAATTTTTGAACAAGTAAAATTGTAACTATGAAAATAGATATTGAAATTAAGATGCGCAGAATTTCCAATAGACAAACTGATATGTGTAACATTAATGTAAATAATCCTGAAATATCTTATTAATTATCGATATTTATTCCATATATAGATAAATTTATCAATAAGTTGGAAGAAAGATTTACAAATCATCAAAGTACATTGTTAAACTTTCATTGCTTATTTAAAGAAAATGGTTATGATCAGAATTTTATAAATCTCACATAACAATATGGTGAAGATCTGCTGAAAATTGGAAATTCTGACGAAATATTTAAAAATGAATATAAACTTTAGCTGAGAAAACTAAAAAATTCAACTGAAGCAGAAAACCCAAAAAATGCAATTATTGCTCTTTCTATATGCAATGAATCAATGTTTCCAAATATACGAGTACATAAACTACTTCAAACACTAGCAACTCTTCCAGTATCTACTGCCACCAACGAAAGAACGTTTTTTACATTAAAGAGAATTAAAAGTGAATAAAATAAATAAATATTAATAAAAAAATGCAATTAAACCTGAAAAGGTACTCACTGAATTCTCAAATAAAAACTGGCGATTGGAATTTTATTATAATTTTCTGTTTTCTATCTATACATATTACTCTGTTAACTTATTATATATACTATAAGTTTTATTTGATTTATTTTGATAATATAGTTGAATTTGAATTTTTTTAAAATTTTTTTATATTCGATGTTTTATATAACCTCCTCCCCAGAGAGAAATTGAAAATACGCCACTGCGGCCTCGAGTAAGTAATGAAAAATCTATAAACAAAAAAAAAAAAAAAGTTTTTCAAAAAGGTTATCGGAGTACGCATCGTGCCGAACTGTTAGAATGAGTAGTTTTTGACCAAAAAAATAGTGGTGTATAGGCACCTTAAGGAGATAGATATTATTCGTTTTGTTTTAAAATGTTTTTACTACATAGTTACATGGAACATTGTTAGTTTGAAAATCAATTTTCTTTAAATTTTGGTTATTCTTAGTTACTATAGTATAGAGAAATAGAAAAAAGGAAATCTAGCGCACTCGACGAATATGTTTTTCCTAATGTCAATCCGTTGCTGTGGTTACCATTATCAATATTTACATTTATGGACTTTTATATACATATTTATGGACATATGTAATTGAATGTTTAAAATACATTTAGAAATTGGAAATTTGAAACACTCGCAAAGTAGGCTTTCTGAATTTGTGTATTTTTACATTCATATAAAAATATAATATTATATTAAAATTCGTATATTCTTATATCATAATATAGTATATACCTACTATATATTGCAAACTATAATATAACATTAATAAAATAACTATATACTAGGCCAATGCTTTTAGTATAGGGTATTATGGAGTATGTCTATTAATTCTAGTCATGTACCAAAAATAAGGTATATTGCAGTACTTTTGTAACACAATTTTGTTTCGTGAAACTCACGTTTTATGACATTGCAAATTTTCACAATTAAAACTTGTACAAGACTGAAAGCATAATTTTTTTAACGGCTTCTTCAACAATTTTGTTTTACAAAAAAAATCAACAAACATAATCTGTAATACGTAGTACGTAAAATTTATTTTCCAGTTAAAAAAAATGAACTTTTTTTATGATATTCCACGCATACAACCCATATTATTTTTAATGTTCAAATCGCGATTAAAATTGTATATAAAGTATTTTCAATCGGCATATTAATTTACATAATTGAAAATTAATAATTCGCGGGTATATCCATTACTGTAGGTATATTATATCAATGCAATAAATGGACCGTAAAATTATTATATTTTTATTATATTCGAGAATCGAGCAGACTGGTAGGTCTGCCTAACCAAGCTAAACAAAAAATTACCGTTAATAATATCATTATGTTAATAAAAATATATAGACATACCTATTCTAACTTCGCATATTACACGTCTTAAGTATTTCAACTGTTAAATTATTAGCAATTAGTTGATTGAACATTCACTACTTACACAAGTACTATAGAAAATCAATATACATATATAAGTACTTGTGACTAGTCATAATATTATTATATTATACACCCGAAGTCACAATATTATACAAATTTACACTGCTTTCACAATAAATTTTAATTCACGATAAAAACTAAACGAATGGAGGTAGAAACGATATTTTGGTATCATTAAATTTGTTATTTCTTTCTTGATTAAATGTACAATATGATATAGGTACTGATAAAGTATTCGGAAATTTCTTAGTTACTTTTCGGGTGCCAGGACAACATCGTTCCATCATACGCTAATATAATTTTCTCTGGTTAATCGTAAGCTTGCATACATTAGACTCTTTATGGATGAAGAGTCTTCCTTACGGGGATGGTAAACTTTCCCTCGAATACCGTGGTATTATAATATTATATATAATACGTTAAATTTTCAATAATATATATTTTATTATTATATTACCTATATTACTATTAATAATAATTATAGTGTTTTTAAAATAATAATTTTCGATATATCCGTGTATTCAATTTAATAAAAGTTTTCAATTATTTATTACACCAATAAATAATATCCTAAATTGAACAGTAAAAATTATAAAAATCCAAACCCATCCCTCTTTCCGTTTTGTAATATCCTAGAATCATCACTTTTATACCTTTATACAGTAGTTAGTATTATACATTTGTACACAATTAATATATTATCGTATACATTATAATATAATATACATTTAACCATACATCAAAAATAATTGTATACTAGATATAACAGGACTATATTTTGACAAATGTTTAATAACTTTTGTTCTAGTCAATAATCTAATTTTTTTTAAATAATAATTAATACATTCATTCATTTGTTTTATGTTTTTTGACTCTCCAAAATATACAAAATTACGTATTATATTTTATAATATACATGCATTTTAATTACTGAAAATTACTTGAGAAGCTAAACTGTGTTTTTAACAGATATATTTAAACCTAAATTAACATGACGTGCTTTTAAATTCATAATAAATCAAAATTATAATCATCTGTCTTTTATTTTAAAAAATCATCTGGTAAAAACATAGACAATATAATTATGAATTCAATATTTACTGTTTTCAAAATTAAAGATAAATAAGTTTAATACTTACCTTTAATTTACTAAAATACAAATATTATTTTAACACTTAAAAAATCTACTGTCGAAGACCCTTATTAAGACTATGCAGTAGTATGTATTTAATTTAATATAATTAGTATATTTTATTAAATATGAACATAATGTATATAAAATAATAAGCTTCAAAACATGTGATATTTAAAAATTACAAGGATTGAAATGCTGCCTCTTAGGTATTTATAATTAATTTTTAAAAATCTAATACAAAAAAAGTAGTCGTAAAATTGAAAAATTTATAATAATTAAGAAAAATCTCCATCCTAGATCCAAGTAGGTATTTCATAAACATATTCGATAAAATCTTATTTTAACATTAAACCAAATAACTTAAGTATGTACTATATTGATGCGACAATATTTTAATATTTTAATTAATATTAATATATTTTTAATAATTATTGGACTGTTCTTAACTAATTTTACTATACCAAACATCAGTCATAACCATTTTTTAAATATAATTTTAACATATATTTCTGGAAAAACTTTTTTTTTATATATATATATATACCATATGTCTTTTATTGTTTTATACAAGAGGTAATATATGCTTATTCTTATATACAAGTTCGGTTCGAAGAAATATTTGTATATTTATGGGGGAAGGGGTTTGAATAATGCCGACGAAATACTTCCTTGAACGTAAAAAAAATGTCATCAACTTTTTTCTGTTTGCTGACTGATTTCCTTAACTAGGGGAGTGAGACAACTTCCTCAAATTGACCCTGCTTATATAATACAATTTACATTATTAATTATCACCCAACATGATTAATACAAATTAAAATAAGTGAAAATTAATTTTTTCTAATAATCTTATTGCATAATGTACTTAGGTTTGCCTATTTCAAAATGATCAAATATTTTTCTCACAATTCTGGACAATTTTATTATTTTTAATAGGTTAGATCATTTTTGCACTTTAAAAGTAGATCTGTAAAAGTCGTAAATTACATTTTAAAATCATTGATACACTTCTTATATATTTAAAGTTATATTGTCCACATTTTTCAATATCAGTAAATTTGCATTTTTTTTTTTCGCAGAGTATAATGAAATTCCTGCGAGATGATGACAACAATCCCGAGTATGTAGAAATGAGAAAAATGCTCTTCAATCCGTATAAATTGTACACGTGTGGTGGCGTGGACAGCGTCATCCGAGGAGCTATGAACACAAGTGTCGGAAAATCGGATGCTTTTTTTACCCCAGAAGTAAGTAACACTGCATATACCTGCACCGCAGAATCACTTTAATCAGAATAAACACTGATTAAAAAGTTATCTATATTCTTATACCCAAAAAGTGTGCGTCATGTTGTAAATTTAGGTCAGTGCAACCAGATGCAAGCTTTGAACTAAAATATAGAGTATATACTATAATACAATTATACATTATCAAAAATTAATAATTTCATTGTTTGTTAACGACAGCTATTATGAAAAATATCTTTCAGTAGTTATTTGTATGATAGTATAGTACCGCTTGGATCAAAAATTGTTACACTTATATTAATTAAATCTGGGTAAGAGCTGCTAAAAGTTCATCAAACAATAACTACCTATAGATACGTTATATATATATATATATTTATGTATATATAATACCTAGATAGCCGCCTTCTCATTATTAATGAAATTTACCCCGCCACAATATATAAATAAAGAGTTTATACAGTATTTTATGTATCTATCAATCAATGTATAACTATTGATAAATTAAAGGTGATAACATTATTATTTTTTTTATTACTGTATAAATTTTGAATATTATTACTAAAATTAAAATTAAAGACTAGAAATGTATTTAAATAATTTTACCTAAATACCTTACAACACTGTTTACAGCTTTACTTGCTTTAGTTGGTATAAATTATCCTTAATATTGAAAAAGTATTCTATAATAATCATTAAATATTATTATTATTTATATTGAGTGTAGAAAATAAGTATATATATAATATACGTATACGGCGCATAGTACATACCACTTTCACGTACAAAATCTATATTTACAATTCAAGTTGTTATAAAATCAATGGTATTGTTTCACAATAACTGGTAATATTTTTTTTAAGAGAGAGATACTCTAGAAGTAGATAAGCATATATTCTACCTGAAAAACTATTAAATTATTCTACGAGTATATTAATCGAAGCTGAACATGATCTAATTCCAAATTATAAGTTTCTCTATGGTATATCGTATATGTACACAGAAAACGTTTTTCATATTATGAAAGTCGTATTTTGCGATATAAAGAGTTATCATGGTAATGAACATATTATCCCATGATACTACCTATATGCAAACCTTGCAAAAAAAATTCAATCATTATTTTTTATTTTTTTTTTCGTGATACTTGTACATAATATAAATTTTAAGTTTTGTGCATAATTTTCTAAAAAAAAAATGAATATTATAGGAAATATATTAGGTATATTTAAAATTTTGTTTTTTTATATACATTTTTTGCTGTTTTTCAAAAAACTAGTCAAAGCAATACTAAAAATGTTGTTTTTTTTTTTTAAGGTGTTAATAAATGCACTTTATGTTTATTAATAAATTTAAACAGTTTTAAAGCTCAAGAATTTTTTATTATTAGAAAATCGTTCAAATATTTAGGGGTTTGATAAGACCCCGTTATATCGTCACATCCGTATGAAAAAAAGGTATACCAGTTAAGGGTTAAAGTTCAATATTTTGTCCAAAAATTACATATTATCATATTAGCCTATCTATACCAGTTCGCACATGGCGATAATACAGACTAGATTAATACACTCTACTACGTATAAAAATTATATAGTCAATGAAAACGATTGCGGAAAAATAGGTCAGGCCACTGCAGTTTAAAGGGTTATTTTACCGGTGCGATTTACGTGACTAGCATCCCTGTGATACGGGTATACTATATAGTATAATACAATATACACCCTCCTACGCGGACTATTAAATGGGAATAGGGTTTTACCTAAACTTGGATGGGCGTCTCGGGATCGGCTATACGCGATTATAATATATGCAACGATCTGGGGACAAAATACACTCGGCAATCGTTCAGATTTAAGACTCCCTATATTCTGGGCGAGATTTGATTGAGATTGGCGACTCAGTAGTTTCTAATATACTATATACATATATATATATATCATATAGAACGAATCATAATTATAACATGACGTATAACATAATATTACAAGAGTATAATATTATTACAAATACGTACGTGCAGTGCCTTTAAATGTTTCATCGACGGTGTTATGAACGCAGTCCGGTTGACGACTGCAACAGCTGCAAAAATTCATTTTATTTCACAAGAACAATAATAAAATATAAAAACTATAAACAGTGTAGTAAGGTATTTGAAATTCGAATAATTTTTTAGCGTTAAAGTACGTTTCTCGGAAGATTTGTTCAGTACTCGTTGTATTATTGTACCTATGTAAATTGGTAATTGTATTTGAATAATTCGTCTAATAACGTTGATTGCAGAAATTGTATACCTATTTTAAATTTAAACTACATGATATATACGCAGTATTATAAGGATTCTGAATAAGGATTTGCCATGGTTTCCTATTGCATCTTAGATAACGTTTGTTTTGTTGAGAGTGATTAGATATATGAGGAATTAATTGTTTATTTTGCAAATGTAATAGGACGATTAATCTCTCCGTCTGGGGATATGATATTTAATCTTCCAAGGTCTTGTAAGTCAATATATTTAGACATTCATACTCTATAAAACAATATTTTTGCCGATTGTCCAGCATATATTTTATGAATGCTGATTATTCCTAGGGAGTTTAGTAGAGACGAGTTATTGGTTAGGTAATGTGCTTCAGTAATTGTTCTTAGTGCTATGTTTTGGAATGCTTCTACCTTTATCCAGTTTTTTTGGAGATCAAGGGACCCCAAACCGTTACTGCATATAGTATGATAGATCTAATGTATATTTTAAATATTGCAAGCTTGGTTGTCTTTGGGATGGAACATTTCAGATTCAGCACTGGGTATAGCGCGGCTCTGGCTCTTTTTGACTTGCTAATAAGTTGATTAACCTGTGCATTCATACTTAACCATCGGTCCAATAAGATACCAAAATATTTAGCTCTTGTTGACCAGTCGATACTTATTCTGTTAATGATCAAATTTTGGAGATTTTGATAGATTTTGGTGTCAAATATGATTGCCGTCGATTTAGTACCATTCAGTTTGAGTCTCCATTTGTTAAGCCGTATTTCTGTTATTTTGATTTGTCTTTGTAAACAGGCAACTGCAAATTTTTGATTTTTATCACTGGTGGAGTAAATGGTATCATCTGCAAAGAGTTCCACCTTTACTTTTGGTATAGTGGGATATCGTTGATATAGGCTGTATACAGTAAGGGTGACGGTGATGACTCTTGGGGTACACCGGCGTGAATTTTGAGAGTTGATGAGAAATAGTTTGAGATTTTGATTTGAAACGTTCGGTTAGCAAGAAAAAATTGGATAAGTTTAACTAAATGCAGTGGAGTGTTTGCTAATATCAGTTTATAAAGTAAACCTTCATGCCAGACTCTATCAAAAGCTTTAGCCATGTCTAAGAATATTGCAGTGGTGTACACATTTCTATTTGAATTGACTACTAGATTGCCAACTAGGTCAATCAGTTGGATTGTAGTTGAGTATTCTGGTCTGTACGAATGCTGTTCTGGCCTTGGATTAATGTAGAGTTTGAGCCTAGTTAAAATTATTTTTTCAAAGACTTTAGACATAGTTACCAGTAACGATATTTGTCTGTAGTTTTCAGGATAAAGATAGCTTTTTCTAGGTTTGGGAATCATAACAACGACAGTACTTGTCCACGTATTGGAAAAATATGACTGCCTATAGCATGTAATTAAAATTTTTTCTAGAAGAATAATGGATAATTTTGGAAGGTACTTGAGAGCAGAGTTAGTTATATTATCATATCTAGGAGCTTTTCATAGTCAAAGTTTGTTTATAGTGTCTCAGACTTCTTTGGGAAAGACAAAATCATTTCAATTTTTTGTGCTGTGACTCAACTCATAAATTGATTCTGTAACCTCCTGTAGGTTGAATCCCGAATTGAGTGTGAATTGAGCCTCCATTTTGTTTGCAAAAAGTTCAGTTTTTGCCTTATCGTCGAATGTTTTTTGACCATCTGGTGTGCATAGTGGCGTAGTTAATGGAGCTTTGTGAAGAAAGCGGCGGTTAAGTTTATAGTTCGTTTTGTCACTGAAGTTTAAGGAGACGGTGAACTTGCCCCATTTTGATTGCCAGTGTTCTTTTAATAGGTTTCTAACATAGACTATTTATGAGTTTAACATTCTTTTAGTTATCAGATCTTTTGTTCTTTGCTAATCTTTACAAAGATTTCGTTTAGTTTAGATCTCTAATCGGATGTCGGGAATTAGGTTGTCCTTCGTGGTATCTGTCTGACAAGGAGTGAAAGAGCTGTTTTTAATAACTGATTGAATGGTTGATGTTATGAATTATACCATTTTATCTATCTCAGAAGGTGTTGATAGGAATTTTGTTGCTGATTATTGTCTCAAATCTGTACCAATTTATCTTTCTCTTGAAAATCGACAGACTAGCATTAATAGGAGAGTCGATGATGCACATAATAATCGGATTATGATCTGATGATAGATCGCACATAGTATTATAAAAGCGTATAATGTTTGATTATCCGCTTGGGGAACCTTAATTAGTTACGGGTGTGATAATTCCGCGGACCCCAGTCACTGGCTTAGGGAAGGAAACGTGCCCATCGCCCAGGACACTAAAATGTTCTGTTCTGCAAAGCTACCACTATGACCCTCAGTAGTTGGAGTAGACTGGTCCTCCAGATTGGGGGTTAGTCGACGGGTTAACAACCCGTCACCGTCAAAAAAAATTATTATGAATCTTCTAAATATGCCTCGGACATTAAACAACAAGGTCTAACAAAAAGAAATCGGAAACGGAAAACTTGGAGGTGTAAGGATTGGCACTTGGAATATTAGAACCCTTTTTAAAACAGGCACAATGAAAACAATAATTGACGAGGTAAAAAGATATAATTTACCTATTTTAGCGTAACAAGAAATAAGATGGCCGGGAAGTGACAGCGTAAAATCAAATGATACAACCTTATTTTACAGCGAAGGAACCGAGTGCTAGGCACGAATTAGGAGTAGGTTTTATGATCAATGAGGCATTACTTGCAAAGGTTGTTAAGTTCGAAGCAATAAATGAACGATTATACTACATACGCTTCTCGATGCAAAGCTATGACCTAATAATAATCAACTGCCACGCACCTACGGAAGAAAAAGAGGAAGAAGTTAAGAACAAATTCTATGAAGACCTATAGTGAGTATATGATACCCTTCCTAGACACACTGTAAAAATATTAATTGATGATATGAATGTAAAACCAGGACAAGAAGAAGGCTATAGACCAATAATTGGTAGAGAGAGTTTACATAGTATTTCAAATGATAATAAAACAAGATTTACAAACTTTGCAGCCTCCCGGGACATTATTATATATAACACTAACTTCCCAAGAAAAGATATTCATAAGCAAACATGGGTATCACCCGATGGAAGAACCTACAACCAAATCGACCACATAGTGATCGATAAAGAGCACCGATCATGGATAAAAAAAACATCCGTAGTTTCAGAGGTGCGGATGGTGATACGGACCACTACTTGTCATTGCTACCATGACAAAAAAGTTCTCAACCAGCTGTAGAGTGAAGACAAATAAAAGTAAACTAAAGATCTTGAATTAAGAAAAATCAAGGACCCAGAGAAGTCAAAAGAATGAATAACCAACAATATAATGCAGATGCCAGTCAGTAGATGAGATGGAAAAACATAAAAAGAACAATTGACGCAGTCACAAAAGATCTCAGAAAAATAAATACAAGTACAAAAAAGAAACATTGGTTTATTGATGAATGTCAGAGGGCAGTATGTAAACGCAATGAGGTGAGAATAAAAATGTTACAAAATACAACTCGAGAAACTACAAAAGAATACAAATCCTGGAAAGCAATAGCAAACAAAACAATTAGAAGGGAGAAAAGATTGGCGGAAAATGAAATATTGGAAAGTCTAGAAAAAGACCGCAATAACTCAAGAGAATTCATTAAAAAATGTAAAGTAATTAGACAAGATTATAAAGCTCAAGCTCTTATCATAAAATACGACAATAATGACCTGCTTACGGATCCAACAAAAATAGTCAAACAATTCCGGCATCACTTCGATGAGTTGCTAAATAACAACAGTACAAATGGAAACTTCAAAAATTATGAAAAATTTATTTACCAAACAGCAGAACCAAAGCTGACTGAACCAGGTCTAGAAGAAATAGAGCTTATCATTAAATATTTTAAAAACTTTAAAGCTCCAAGAGAAGATAAAATTAACCCGAAACTACTAATACTGGCGGGAAAAGATCTTGTGACAGAATTATATCTTTTAATAAAAGATGTGTGGGAAAAAAAATGCATGCCTAAGAACTGGAATCTAGGGGTTATATGTTCAATCTTCAAAAAAGGAGAAATGAAGAAGGTAACAAACTATCGTGGAATCTCGCTATTGGACACAGCATACAAAATGGTATCAATAGCTATCTTAAGAAGACTTGTAATGTACGCAGTAGACATAGTTGGAGAGTACCAATGTGGCTTTAAAAAAGGCAAGTGCACGACAGATCACATTCACACATTAAGACAACTCATGGAAAAATACTATTGGTATAATAAAGACCTCCATATGCTGTTTATGGACAAACGACAGCATCAACCGCAAACAATTGTGGATAACTTTGAGAAACTTTAGCATACCCAATAAATAAGTGAGACTAGTTCAGATGTGTAATGAACAGACCTATTGTAAGGTACGTTTTTTAGGAGAATTATCCACAATGTTTGAATGTAAGACTGGCCTGAGACAGGGTGATGCACTATCCTCAGTACTGTTTAATCTAGCCCTGGTAAAGATAGTGAGAGATATACCAGACCTCAAAAAATTGGAAATAATAGGAACCCATACCATGCTTGCCTATGCAGACGACATTATTCTATTAGTAGAATCTAAACACGATGTTGAGGAGAGGACAAGAAAGCTAATAATGTCCAGCAGTAATATGGGACTAGTAGTAAATTAGAATAAGACCAAATATATGGTGATGACTAGGAACGCAACGACGAAGGATAATCTCTCCGTCGACGGTCGGAGACTTCAAGTACCTGGGAGTTAACATAAACGAAAAAAACAACATGCATAATGAAATTAAGATGAGAATAAATGCGGTAAACAGTTGTTATTTCACAATGAAAGGAATGTTCTCCTCCAAGTTACTGTCTAGACGTACAAAAATGCGCTTATACTGTACGTACATGCGACCCGTAGTGTCGTACGCATGCGAAACATGGTCTAGTACCCAGGGGAATGAGGAAAAACTGTTGAGCTTCGAAAGGAAAATATATGGAGCTGAGTACAATGGTGACTCGGAAAGATTCGAAATAAGAACAAATGAAAACCTGCGGCAGCTTTAAATAATCCGAATCTACGGCACTTCCTAATCAGAAAGAGGTTGGAATGGGCAGGTCAACTTTGGCGAGCCGAGGGAACGATAATTAAGAAAGTTACGGAAAGCAAGATAATGGGGAAAAGACCAAAAGGCAAACCTCCGCAGAGATGGATTGATACAATAGAAAAAGACCTAAAAATAGTCAATCCATTGCTTGATATAGGAGCGGCATTGGATAGAGAGAGATGGAAAGGCATTCTAGAAGCGGTGATGGTCCTGAATGAACCGCTATAGGCCTAAAAAAAAAAAAAAAGTTTGATTTAAAATTAGACTGAAAAGGAAATTGATTAAATTTCTCACTTATCATATTTTATAAATCTATATCTATGAGTCTGTGGTGATACGGCTTGTACACCACCAAACAGAGTTACCATTTTTCGTATTGTATAATTATTTATTTATTGTATTGTGATTTATATTGATTTATATTTATATTCCATGCTCTTACATGATCTCATCCCGTCCATACGACTCGTACCTCCAAACGGGGTGACACGGCAACACGGCCGGTCGCTCTCGTTCTCTCCGCCTACGACCACCAAACAAACAAAACGTTTCATTGGTCTCGTACGACACGGATTTCCGAAAATATTTTCGTTCCCCTTTATGTACTCACGCCTAGTGTTTCATTTGTTATAATGTTTTGTTTTTCTCTTTCGAGTGTTAATAAACGTTGTTCGCGCTTCGTGCAGTAAAAACAAAACGGTATTTTGTTTTTGCTTAGAGTACCTACTTCTGATACCTTCTCCCGTCAGAGTTTTTGTGCGTAAATAATCAAGTCGTCCAACAGGGCTTAAAACGCTCTAGCACTATAAGTCGGAACTTCAGACACCTATATAAAATGAATTGGACAGCCGCCGATCACAATGAAAGTAATACGCGTTATCATAATATATGAGTTTATAATATGATAATTTTATTTTTTGTAGTACAACTTATTTAGAAGACATGTTAGTTAATACTATGTACTTCAAAAAATGTTTATATGAAATGTCTTGATTTATTATCACTTTTATATTATATTACTTAGCATCACTACTATTTTGTATTTTGCTTTAGAATACATTTAATTTTTTTTAAATGATGCTAAAAACTAGTAAAGAGTACTCCAATTATTTCAGGTTATATTAGCTTTTGTTGAAAAATATTTCTAAAGATAAAAATGAAAAACTTTGTGAACGATTAATGTTTACCTATAAAATTTTAAAGTATTTTTATACAACTACTATTTAGCTACAACAAAGAATAGTATTCTAAAATTAATATAAAATGCAATCTATTAATCAATAATTTTTATGAATTTGTTGAATTTAATTGATATAATAAAAAGAAAAATTCAATTCAGTGAATTCGTTTTTTAATATTTTACAAGTTTTTTCATTCTTGAACTAAATGGTCACCATATATTATATTATGTAATGAGGGGCCCACATTATTATGTTTGTATAAGGACCCAGGAGGGAATATAGAGATTTAATCTCCCACCTTTCTACGGGTTTTTACTTTCTCGTCTTTTTTTTAAAGTCGAGATTGCGTTATAATTAAATTCAAAAATTAATAAAAAAAAATATAGTCCTCCAAAACTAAAAATGCAACTAAATCCATGTAAATATCAAATATTTGTTTTAATCTAAATAAATTATTTTTAAAACTATGTCTTCAAAAGTACAAAATGTATTTATTTTATTTGACTTAATCAATAAATTCATATAAAACGCATAAAGTATTTAGATATGTTTTAGATTCATGGCTCCCCAATGCTTTGTTGGAAAATAAATTATATTGTGAATAACATTTTTAATAGATCTAATAGAACTTACTAAATAAATTGATCTAGATTTTGTTTTTGTAAAATTAAAATTATCAACATAATTATAATATTATCTATATTATATTATTATGAAAAAAATATATATATGAGTATATACTGTACATACATAATAAAGAATTGAAAACTAAGTGAGCAATGAGCATACTCAGTGAATACCTTAAAGGGCCACAACATAAATCAAAATAAAACTGTCGGATTTCAATTCTTTAAACTGTTTTGAATTTGTTATTTTATTTCAATCTATGATAATAAAGAAAAATGAGTCGATCGATTCTTAGATGATAGATTCGACAAATTCAAATCTATTTTCAGATTTTAAACCAAGCTTCCACAATTTTATACCACTTATTCGTCTTTTAAGCGGAAATATCGTGATTACACAACAATGAAAAGGAAATGTGGGTACGGGGCTATTATTAGATTAATATTAAAATTTCTAAATTGTTGAATTTTTATATTTCTTACAATTTCTTGAAAATTTTCTATACCGAATCCCTTAAAAATCGCAGGTATTACAGCCTCATGAAAGATTTACATAAAAAGTGTATATCTTCACAAGATTTATCCATCCAAAATATCTCTATTTTAATTAGTCCATTTTTTCATTCCTAAAAACTTAGTTGGCGTTCTCTTAATATATAACCTAACATGCGTTACCGATCAAAATAAAGGTTTTGAGGTCGATTGATTGTAATAAATGCTATCGGACAGACCCGTAAAACTCCGATTTCAACAAAATACAAAATGGATTTTCAATTTATAATCTTTCATAGGAATGTAATTTAACAGAATTATCGGACATTGCTAAATTGCTAAATTCTATAATATCCGTATGTGTATGGATAACTTGTTAAATTAGGTTCCAAACCACACGTTTATGTTTAAGTTATTTAAATATTGGGTCCAAGATGTTTTTACCAGACCTTGGAAAATTGCAACTTTCAGATAGTTTATACAAATACATATATTCTTATTGCTAGATGGTAAATACATATAATTAATAATAATAGATGACGAATAAAATTGCTAAATGAAACTTGAAACAAAAATATGGAAATTTGTGGGTTTGGATTCTTTTACACAGTTTCATTTAAATTTATAATGCCATGACTTCCTAACTGTTATAGTAACTTTATAACAACTTAAAAGTAACGATCATTCGATACGATATGAATAATAATAACAACAAAATATTTAGAAGACTCTGACAAACGATAAAATATGTTTAGGATGAGACTCGATCCTAACGATCTAGAAATAACGGTGAGACATCAGTCAATATTTCCAATATGTATTTCAATAATCAATAACTTGATAGATGTGTAGATAGTGTAAAATATAATTATACGTAATTATTTCTAAATATATATATATAGGTCACCAGACATTTATTCGAGAAAAACCACGGTAGTAAACACGCCAAGGGACAATGTGGATTGGATTTAGTCGCGTTGAACGTACAAAGAGGACGAGATCACGGACTACCGGCGTACCCACGATGGCGTCAATTGTGCGGCTTTCCTAGGCCCCAGAGTTTTAAGGATTTGGAAGGACTGGTCGAACCGGGAACATTACAGAGGATATCCGAACTATACAAGTGATTAAACACAAATCGACTTTATTACTAATTGTAACAGTGGCGTAACTACGAGGTGTGATGTGGATGATATATCACCCCACTCCAGACCTTTTTTTTTTTTTACTGTGTTAACTTTTTTTATAATTCATATTTCATATTATTGATATAAAATTAATTGAGACAATATATCCCGTAAACTTATGATCACGCGTATTCTCTATAGATAATTGTATAGAATATATAAGTAATACAGATTAAGATGTAAGTAAGTTATAGGTAAAACACATTGTGATACAAATTATAGTTTCTCATTCCATTTGAGATAAATGATATCTGATAATATACTATGATATAATATTCTGTGATATTGATTCAATTTGCTTTTAGTGATACACTGATAAGGTGTAATCATTGGTAAAACCCCTGTGATTGCTAACCAATTTTACGCGTTTCAAATTTTTCATTTGTTTGGTTGATGTTTTATTTTTTTAATATTTGTGATTAATGTCGTCAATATCAAATTTTAAAAATTACTTCTCTGCGATTCCGTGTAGTAATTCCAAAAAAAAAAAGAAAAATAGAAAACAAAAGTGAATCAACTGTATCCAAACATACATATTGGCTATTCATCTGTTTTAATTGCATTGCTAAATTCACTGAAACATCTTAATTCTTATATATATATATATTTACATTTATTATTATGAAATAACAATTTTCATATAGAGCGACCTACCGAATCGGTTTATAAACTATAGTTTAGTTTTTGAATGTACCTATGTAATATCAATAACTTTTAATCAAATTATTTGAACATAATTTTATCAGTTTTTACAGATAATTTCAATATTCGAATTTTAATGCCTCTTTAATAATTCAAAAATTAACTCCTAAAGAAACTGATAAGTTTAATAAGCTTATTGAGTTCTACTCACTAGAGATCGACAAGCATGTGACATTAATTGAATCAAAAATGTCTACTAACAATTTAAATACATAGGTAATGACTGCACTAGGTTGTTATGTACTTTTTCTGTGCAACAAAGATTTATATCCATATATACATTTTCTTCTTGAGATTTTATTTTTGTCCCTTTCTGTGTCAACGCCCACTCGGGAATGAAAATTTTCCAGTTTAAAATGTATTGAAACTTATTTATGTAATACTATGATAAATATGACAAATTGTGACAAATATCCATATCACCCCGCCCCCACAAAATGGTCCTAGTTTTGCCACTGAATTGTAATCTATTCTACAAGAAACGTAACTTAATAATTGAATAATTTTCCCACAGTGTGCATCGATAAATAGATATTGTTTTTGGTGGGAACAATCTGTTTTTATGTAAACTTGTTTTCTCTTGCTAAATAGAGTAAAGTATAATTATACCTACATAATAATATCATAATTGCATAATTATACACCTACATAATAATATGTAGAAGTACACAAAACTCGCTCAATATCGTTCTTGTACATGTTTCGTGTAAACATTATATTAAAACAGAGAAATGGCGAACGCGTAAAATATTTATCGTTTTTGTAAAACACAAAAATCGTTTACGACATCGACTTTTGTCATTTGTGCGTTGAAATAAACTATCAATATTTTATATCACGGTATTGTATAAATCTCAAGTGACCTAGTACGCAAGTTCCCAAAACTTTCCGACTATAAAACTCACCTTTAGGTCCTAAAGAGAATATTTATTCATGCTAGTCTTAGATTCGTATACAAATACTCGTTAAAATAAAATCGTATAAACTCCACAAGATAAAATATTGTAAAAAATGTTGTGTTCTATAATTATTTCAAATTAAAAATAATTAACTCGTAAATGCAAATATAAGAATTACCATACTTATTAAAACTTTTATATCTACATGTTAAATAGTTCAATAAAAAAGTATATAAATACAATTTTATATTTTTTAATTTGATAATTTTAAAATTAAAAATCTTTTTACATTTTGAAAACAAATTATAAAGTTTTATTTTTTTACTTTTTTTAAATAATAATAACTGATTTTCTAATTGGTAATTTTAAAAAAATTGAAAAGAGATTCATTCCAAAATATTGTCATCTATCAATATTCTATTATAGGTATTTTAACTTTAAATTCAATTAATCAACCCGTTTTAACAGTTTTGTTTAATCTACATATTTTCTAACAAATATTGTGATAACACAACAATAAAAAAAGCCGGTCAGTAAGAAGTGGAAGCACCACTGGTTGGTAGGATATAACATAAGTATTACTGTTAATGTTAATAATAACTAAATTAACTCTTTTATGACAAATAAACTTCATAATTTTAAATTTTAAAAAATTAAAAAAGCCTAAAATTATGAAAAATATTTTAAAAACTATTTACGTTAATTTGATACTTTTATATGTTTTTATTAAAAATGTTAAGTCTATAGAACATTTTTTCCCCCAATATTCGAACACATTTCCTACCGAGATAACACATGTTGTGGAAAACATGAAATGGGTATTATAAAAAATGTGTATTTATAGATTTTTCATATATTTTTAATACAACTAGAAAAGCATATTTTAAAATTGTATAAAACTGTCAAGTCTTAAAACCTAAAATTAACTCTTTTATAATAAAATAATTAAATATAAAACATAGTAAAAGTAAACATAGTAAAACAATTTATTAAACTCGAGTTTAAAAAAAATTTTGAACCAAAAGAATAATCATGGGAGAAACAGGGGATCATCTCTAATTGAGCGACCCCAATCTCACCAATGTAGCTCTCAGAAGGTCTCTCTAATCCTCAAAAGCAGGACATTCGAAAATAATAAGACGTACGTCACAATCGGCATATACAAAAAAGGGGTAAGCGGATAACATGCAGAAGAAGTAAATTATGACCAATTTACAATCGTGGAAAAGAAATTGCCTGAGTTTTGAAGATCTCAAGACCATAAAACTACAGTATCTTGAATATATTAGAAAAAATTATTTTGTGCCGAAATAATACTTTATTATTTGAATCAGTCTATTTGTTATTCTAAGCCCTCCAAATAATAGTCCGGAAACGTGAAATAATATCCATAAAAGGAATTTAATAACCAGGGAAATTACTAATTTTTATTGTGCCCATTGCCAGACGATCAAACATTTCATTACTATTAATCTCGTTGTACCCTGGAATCCATAAAAACTGCACCATCCTATTAGACTCAGCCAACCTAGTCAACAAAAAATGAGTTTAAAGAATAAGGGCAGACGATTTTGTCCTAAAAGGATTGGAAACAATAGAATATAGAACAGATTGAGAATCTAAGATTATAAGAAATTTACCTAACAGGAAATCTTAAAATAGAAAGGTTACCTAAATATGAAGCATAAAAAGAAAAAATATCTGACATAGAAAGGTAAAATTTAGGAATATAAATAGAAAAACCAGCACCTTTAGTTACTGAACCATCTGTATAATTAAGACTAAAGTCGATGAAGAAATATTCAATCGCTACATTAAACTAGTTATTCACTACTGTTGTAGCTAGATCTAAAGCATATTTATGAGAAACGTCCATAAAAAGTGAAACAATATGAGCTAACTAACAGGCTGACAAGGCTGAAAAATGTATATCAAATAAATCTAAATGTTTATTGGACCTCATAACACTATCCGCTGAAAACACAGTCACAGAGGCTAAAATAGGAAGAGACTTATCTACATAACACCACGAACAATATAAACCATACTATCAACTATCAAAAATGGAAACGGAAGAAGACTATTTTAAAACAAATTTCTGATGCCAATCAACGACTTCTTATTTCCAATAAAGAACAAGCACACTCTACTTCCAAACTAAATTAAGGAGTGAATCTTATAATACCAATAATTAGGCGTAGACATGATGATAATACTAAGTTAAGTTTTTTCCTATGAACTAATAAATCAGAAGAATACAGAAATAATCCGTAATCAACCTTCAAACAAATTACCGCTTTTAAATAGTCAACACAGATAGATGGTGAGAACCTCGTCAAGTCACAGACACGAAACAATAAAGGTTGGACAATTTGGATTTCTCAGCTAATTTATTGAAAATTTGGAATGCACCTCAGTTTAGAGTCTTGTCAACTTGTAGTACTTGATCAATCAACTTGACTGATGACATAATATTTAAGCGTTTTCTCGCGAAAATGATAGCCTGACTTTTTTCTGGGGATACTATAAAAAATATATCATCTAATAACTGAAACAATAACACCAAAACTTCATTGAGTATGTCATTAGCTATATCAAGATATTTATTCTTAAAAAATACCATAATATCATCTGCATAAATTAAACTAAAGAAACCACTAACGTATAGTAAGGAACTAACTCGTCCTAAATGCGTTAAAGAAGAAACATTATTCCAAGCCATAATCTTTTTCACCATCTTTTGAACTATCTACTCCTTGCAAGACCAATCGGTGGAACCATGTAATTTATTGTAATTAACGTATTTAAGATCAGAGTTGTGTTGCCCAGGCTTATTTGTGCCATTTAACTACTTCAGATAGGTACGTTGCAGAACTAGGCTCCGATGTACCGGGCCCGCCAGAAATTAAAATGCCCTCATTAAACAAAACCTTATAAATATTTAGTTTCTTCGGAAAATAAGAAGCTAAAAATTTCAATTCTACGAACTGAGACGGAATACAAACACCATCTATTTTAATATTTATTCTTTTAAATGATACTATTTTAACTGGAGATTCATACCTTTCCCAAAAATCTTCTTCAGTTACGTTCACATCCAACCGAATAACTCCGAAATAAAACAATAACAAATTGAAAATAACAACTGTCAATCCATTAGACTCCCAAAAAAGAGAAAAATACACATGTTAGCATTTTTGATTGAATTAAAAACAACTATTAAACTTGGTGAACCTTCCGGAATAATGGAAACTTTGCCCTCAAAATTCTTGGTCAATAATTTAACAATAATAGGCTGTCAAGTGTCAAATGCCTAGATTTATATTATATTTAATATTTGTTGAAATATTAAAAATAGGAACCATAAGACTCCCTAAATAGTTAGCCGGAAATCATAAAGTTATGTTAGATTGCCTAATCTTAACCCCTTCACCAATATGATAGGTTACACCATCTACTGACACTAACGAGAAATCACTCATCATAATATTGGAGATCGAAAGATTATTTAATGATCTTGTGCGCGTTTGTATCCATTGGGGAAGATATATTTAAAGTATCGTGACTGTCCTTACCAATATTGGAATTGACCGCCAAACCAAAATTGTTCGTAAAATATTTTCCTCCAATATTCTTGTTATGAACTAAAGAATTGTGATTACTCGCTCCTTTAGATGTATTATTGGGTGATAATGAAGCTAACCGATTACCTCCTCCTCTGTCCCCACGAAGAGACCCAGACATGCCCTACCAGTACAAGTATAACCTTACCAGTATAAAAGTAAATAAGAAACACTTAATCGTCAATAAAAGAGTCGCAATTATTACGACTAATACCGTAAATAAGATCAATTTTATCACTCTTAGCCTTGTTTATTATTTTTGATTTTGTTAATGTTTTTATTTGTTAACTGGTAATAAGTATTAATAAAAATTGTTTTGATTTAATAAATATACAGGTATGATATTATCGGTCCGACAGTTACATTAATATGTATTTTCCAAAAATCCGTGAAAAACCAAGTACGGTTTGAATGGACGTAACTTGTTTTTACACTAAAAACTAGCAAATTTGGTAACTATTGAGATATTACCATGAATATTTAAAAAATGCCAATTTTTTTTTATCATATTCAATTTATATTCAAATATTGAATCCCCAAAAATATAACAACACTTTTATATTTTCTAATAATGAGGATATTAATAAAAAAATAAAAATAAAAAAAATAAGAAGTTTTTTTTTGTCTCCTGAAAAATAATGAATTTCGACGTATTATTGCACCGGTGCCTTCATGTATTGTAAACTTTGTACAAATCGCATCGACGTATTTATTATAATATTAAACATATACATTATACATCATTTCAAACTCCACACATATTTACTAGGAATATAATATTTTATTAAATAGGTACTACAAGAATAGCACTGAATAGTTGTGTATAAATCATAAAATTTCTATGTCAATTATGTATTTCGTCAATCGGTAGATATGTGTACGGAAAAGTTTGCACTTGAAATGAATAATTTAAATTTAGATTCTAAACTCCCACAATAATACGGTATGACATACAACACTATAGGTATAGTATATAACATAGAGAGAGATTATTGGTCATATAGCTTTATACTGGGATAAGGATAAAATGGAATTTTTATGATTTTATTTTCCCATATTTATACAAACGCACGTTCTCTATAACATAATAACAATATTATGTATAATGTACCTATACTCGTAGGTAGGCACGTTCAATTATTATTATCACTTTTAGCAATTCTAAAAAACGTGCATAATACCTATAAAATATATATATATATATATATTTTAGGTTAGATAGTATATTATATAGTATGTATAATATTATAATGTAAGAAATATTAGTTTAGGTATATAACATCTTCCTAAATTTTACCAACCACATTATATATTTTTTTCCTAACTTGTAAATTATTTCAACCCTTGTAAATGCAGCTCAATAAAAATAATTATCGCCAAAACGTTTAATATTACCGTTTGAATGCAATAAAATATATTAAATACTGCACATGGTATGACTAGAAAGTACTCAACCCGGCATTCATGCATAATATAATATCGATATTATGTCGGAAATATTACAGAATTTATATCCAATTTTAATTTTTATGAGAACAAAATTAATATTGAACGATCAAATCATAATGTACACCGAATACAATTATACATAATTAACGTTTTTCGATTTACATATAACAAAAAAACTTCAAAATTGAAAATTGCTATAAATATCCTAAAATTAGAGAAAAAATGTTCACATCGATTTTATACTTATATAAGTTTTTAGAAAAAATTTCAAGTCCGTAGACCTATTTTTCAATATTAACCAATATTCGAACACATTTTCATAGCGAATAATACATGTTGAAAAATTTAAATGGTTGTTAAAACAATTTTAATAATTATTAAAAAAAATTCGTATGTACCGATTTTAGAGATTTTTTTAATATAGCTGGAAGACATTTTTTTTAACATTATCAGGTCTTAAAACCTAAAATTAATCCTTTTATGATGGAAAAACTTATAAAATTTAAAACTGCTATAAATAGCCCAAAATTGGGGAGGGAGTGGAATGATAAAAATGTGTACGTTAAGATTGTATTTATATACATTAAGTCATTGTTAACTTAACTAGTTAATATGAAATACCTTAAATTTATCAAATTATTTAGTTACTTCAATTACTTAAGTCATTATTAACTCGGTCTAACAAACATTGTCGTGGTCTCTTTATATCTGGTGTATTTGATAGAACTTTATTAACCAACCTATCCTTAGCACGCCATATATGCCCAGCCTATTCTAAACTTTTCGATCTTTTATTCTTAGGGGAATACTCAGTATTTTGAATAGCCTCTTCAAATTTCTTCTTCGCTGGTATTCTCCAGTATCTGGGTTTCGTGTTAGACCATAAATTTTCCTCAGGAATTTGCTTTCAAATGTCAGTAACTTTCTCTCGTGCCCTTGTGGTTAACCACGTTTCACATCCGTACATAACAATAGAGTGAAGAATTACGATAGATAATACATAATTTTATCTTGATTGTTCAAGATAATAACTTTGAGTTAGACATCTTATTCATGGCATAATATCCACGATTACCGTATTATATATATATATATTATATTATCATTATTATTGCACCCACGTTAAAATACGAGTGGGTGTAAGTGCACCATTTTGCATCTCTGAGATTACGCAAATGGCTAGGTGTACAATTACCGGGATTTAGAGAAATTAAAATGCAATTGTTAGAATAACCCTATATAAATAATATATAATATACTTATACAGATTAAACAGCACTACCTATATAATAAATTAAAAGTACGAGACTAACTAGTTACCTACAGGGGGAGGGGGCAAATTTTTAAATATAGCTCTGGACAAAGTTGATAACATTTTCGATGGGGCTTAAAATTTAGAGGAAAACAAGGCAATCACTATTTTTTTTAGGGGAGTCAAAATACATTAGTCCAATGTTCCAAATTTCTAAATACGTCTCTGGAAATCTAAAATATACATAATAGTATATTTTTTCTAATTATTAATACAGAATACCCTATAGTTGCACTATTCATAGTACTTTATGCTTTATACTTTTTAGTATTAGTTTGAAATATTTAATTATGACATTGACCATAGGCGTGTCTACGTGTCGTTCCTATCATACACAGGCGCGACCTGCAAAATCAGCCGCAAATTTAAATTTTGTCTGAATTACCGTGTTCTGTGCTATATTACAAATATATTCATGGCAATATTTATATGTCTGTGGCTAATATAAATTATATCTACTATTATAAATTTTGTTTTTTTAATGTGTAAGGAAAAACTACCCAAAAATGACGAAAAAACAACAAAAATATAATTTTGTCAAATCGTGATTTTTCAATTCTACGTAATTTCGAAAATAATAACTTTAAAATCTTGAAATTTACAACGAATATTTAATTTAGTAATATATTCTTGTTAATTAAATTTTTTTCAATTGTGGGCTATTTATAGACATTTTAGATTTTGAGGTTTCTACGTTCTAAAAGGGGTAATTTTGGGTTTTAAGACCTGAACATTTTATACAATGTTAAATATACGTTA